>CM038681.1:371289503-371502482 GCA_021605205.1 Aegilops longissima
ACCTGCTCAATAGCTTTGATCTTGTCGGGGTTGGCTTGATCCTCGATGGGACACAAAGAACCCAAGCAGCTTCTTGGGAGGGGCGTAAACACACACTTCTCCGGGTTGAGCTTCAAGTTATCTTGCGTAGATTAGCAAATGTTTCCTCCTAATCCTGGATAAGGGTGGCTCTATCCTTGGTTTTGAGCACAATATCATCCATATAAGCTTCTATGTTTCTGTGCAGTTGTGGCTCAAAACCAATCTGGACTGCCCTTGCGAAAGTGGACCCAGCACTCTTTAATCCGAATGGCATGCAGACGAAACAGTACGTACCGCATGGAGTGATGGATGACGTATTCTCTTCATCTTCCTTGGACATGAAGATCTGATGATACCCAGAATATGCTTCCAGAAAGGAGAGAAAATCAAAACAAAGTGGAATCCACAATCTGATCATACGTGGCAAGGGGAACGGGTCCTTCGGGCAGGCTTTGTTGAGATATGTGAAATCTATGCAAAGCCTCCACTTCCCGTTAGCCTTCCGGATTACCACTGGATTTGCCAACCCCGTGGGGTGTAGCACTCCTTTGACTAAACCGACTGCTTCAAGTTTCTTGATCTCTGTCGGTGTCAAAACCGGCGGATCTTGGGTAGGGCGTCCCGAACTGTGCGTCTAAGATCGATGGTAACAGGAGACAGGGGACACGATGTTGAACCATGTTCGGGCTCTCTCTATGGAGGTAATACCCTACTTCCTGGTTGATTGATCTTGATGAATATGAGTATTACAAGAGTTGATCTACCTCGAGATCATAATGGCTAGAACCCTAGAAGTCTAGCCTGTATGACTATGATTGTGATTCTCTGTCTATACGGACTAAGGCCTTCGATTTATATAGACACCGGAGGGGACTAGGGTTGTACAAAGTCGGTTACAGAGAAAGGAATATTCATATCAGGACGCCAAGCTTGCCTTCCACACCAAGGAGAGCCCCATCCGGACACGGGTGAGAGTCTCTAGTCTTGTATCTTCACAGCCCACCAGTCTGGCCCATGTCCAATAGGCCGGACGCTCGAGGACCCCTTAATCCAGGACTCCCTCAGTAGCCCCTGAACCAGGTGAGGGATTCCTGGATTAGGGGGTCCTCGGACAGCCGGACTATATACTTTAGCCGGACTGTTGGACTATGAAGATACAAGATTGAAGACTTCGTCCCGTGTCCGGATGGGACTTGAAGGAAATATGCCCTAGAGGCAATAATAAAGTTATTATCTATTTCCTTATATCATGATAAATGTTTATTATTCATGCTAGAATTGTATTAACCGGAAACATAATACATGTGTGAATACATAAACAAACAGTATGTCACTAGTATGCCTCTACTTGACTAGCTCGTTGATCGAAGATGGTTATGTTTCCTAACCATAGACATGAGTTGTCATTTGATTAACGGGATCACATCATTAGGAGAATGATGTGATTGACTTGACCCATTCCGTTAGCTTAGCACTTGATCGTTTAGTATGTTGCTATTGCTTTCTTCATGACTTATACAAAGTTCCTGCAACTATGAGATTATGCAACTCCGTTTACGGAGGAACACTTTGTGTGCTACCAAAGCGTCTAGCGTAAGCTGGGTGATTATAAAGGTACTCTCAGGTGTCTCCAAAAGTATATGTTGAGTTGGCATAATTGAGATTAGGTTTTGTCACTCCGATTGTCGGAGAAGTATCTCTGGGCCTTCTCGGTAATACTCATCACCTAAGCCTTGCAAGCATTGTAACTAATGAGTTAGTTATGAAATGATGTATTACAGAACGAGTAAAGAGACTTGCCGATAGCGAGATTGAACTAGGTATTGGATACCGGCGATCGAATCTCGGGCAAGTAACATACCGATGACAAAGGGAACAACGTATGTTGTTATGCGGTTTGACCGATAAAGATCTTCGTAGAAAATGTAGGAACCAATATGAACATCCAGGTTCCGCTATTGGTTATTGACGAGAATAGTTCTAGGTCATGTCTACATAGTTCTCGAACCCGTAGGGTCCATGCAACAACGTTACGATGACAGTTTATTATGAGTTTATAAGTTTTGATGTACGAAGTTTGTTGGTCCGGATGTGATCACGGACATGGCGAGGAGTCTCGAAATGGTCGAGACATAAAGATCGATATATTGGAAGCCTATGTTTGGACTTGGAAGGTTCGGGTGAAATCGGGATTTCTGGAAACACGGGGTTACGGAACCCTCCGGGGGGTCAATGGGCCTTAATGGGCCATAAGGGAGAAGAGGAGGGCGGCCAGGGCAGGCCGCCCCCTCCCCTAGTCCGAATAGGACAAGGAGAGGCGGCGCCCCCTTCCTCTTCCCCTCCCCCAAGTCCTAATCCAACTAGGAAGGGGAGTCCTACTCGGTGGGAGTAGGACTCCTCGGCGCGCCTCCTCCTAGGGCGGCCGCACCCCCTTGCTCCTTTATATCTGGGGCAGGGGCACCCATGACACACAAGTTGATCTACGGATCGTTCCTTAGCCGTGTCGGTGCCCCCTCCACCATATTCCACTTGGTCATATCGTTGCGGGCTTAAGCGAAGCCTGCGCGATAAAGTCATATCGTCGTGGAGCTTAGGCGAAGCCCTGCGTCGGTGGAGCATCATCATCGTCCTGCGCCGTCGTCTTGTGGAACTCATCCCGGCGCTTTGCTGGATCGGATCCGGGGATCGTCATCGAGCTGAGCGTGTCTGAACTTCGGAGGTGCCGTGCGTTCGGTACTTGGATCGGTCGGATCGTGAAGGCGTCGACTACATCAACCGCGTTGTTATAGCGCTTCCGCTTACGGTCTCACAGTGCGTGGACATACACTCTCCCTCTCGTTGCTATGCCATCACCATGATCTTGCGTGTGCGTGGGAATTTTTTGAAATTACTCGTTCCCCAACAGTGGCATCGAGCCTGGTTTTATCGTTGATGTCATATGCACGAGTAGAACACAAGTGAGTTGTGGGCGATATAAGTCATCTGCTTACCAGCATGTCATACTTTGGTTCAGCGGTATTGTGAGATGAAGCGGCCGGACCGACATTACAGCGTGCGCTTACGCGAGACTGGTTTCACCGCTTGAGCACTCGTTGCTTAAAGGTGACCGGCGGTGTCTGTTTCTCTCACTTTAGTTGAACCGAGTGTGGCTCGCCCGGTCCTTGCGAAGGTTAAAACAGCACCAACTTGACAAACTATCGTTGTGGTTTTGATGCGTAGGTAAAACGGTTCTTGCTCAGCCCGTAGCAGCCACGTAAAACTTGCAACAACAAAGTAGAGGGCGTCTAACTTGTTTTTGCAGGGCATGTTGTGATGTGATATGGTCAAGGCGTGATGCTATATTTTATTGTATGAGATGATCATGTTTTGTAACGAAGTTATCGGCAATGGCAGGAGCCATATGGTTGTCGCTTTATTGTATGAAATGCAAAAGCCATGTAATTGCTTTACTTTATCACTAAGCGATAGCGATAGTCGTAGAAGCAATAGTTGGCGAGGCGACAACGATGCTACGATGGAGATCAAGGTGTCGCGCCGGTGACAATGGTGATCATGGCGGTGCTTGGAGATGGAATCACAAGCACAAGATGATGATGGCCATATCATATCACTTATATTGATTGCATGTGATGTTTATCCTTTATGCATCTTATCTTGCTTTGATTGGCGGTAGCATTATAAGATGATCTCTCACTAAAATTATCAAGAAGTGTTCTCCTGAGTATGCACCGTTGCTAAAGTTCGTAGTGCCCGGACACCGCGTGATGATCGGGTGTGATAAGCTCTCGTCCATCTACAACGGGTGCAAGCCAGTTTTGCACACGGAATACTCAGGTTAAACTTGGCGAGCCTAGCATATGCAGATATGGCCTCGGAACACGGAGACCGAAAGGTCGGCGTGAATCATATAGTAGATATGATCAACATAGTGATGTTCACCATTGAAAACTACTCCATCTCACGTGATGATCGGTTATGGTTTAGTTGATTTGGATCACGTAATCACTTAGATGACTAGAGATGTCTGTCTAAGTGGGAGTTTTAATATGATTAATTGAACTTAAATTTATCATGAACTTAGTACTGATAGTATTTTGCTTGTCTATGTTTCTTGTAGATAGATGGCTCGTCTGTTGTTCCGTTGAATTTTAATGCGTTCCTTGAGAAAGCAAAGTTGAAAGATGATGGTAGCAATTACGGACTGGGTCCGTAACTTGAGGATTATCCTCATTGCTGCCTGAAAGAATTACGTCTGGAAGCACCGCTGGGTGCCGACCTGCTGCGAGAACAACGCCGAGAAGTTGTGAGCGTCTGGCGAGCAAAGCTGATGACTACTCCATAGTTCGATGTGCCATGCTTTACGGCTTAGAACCGGGTCTTCAACGGCGTTTTGAGCGTCATGGGGCATATGAGATGTTCCAGAGTTGAAGTTAATATTTCAAGCAAATGCCGGATTGAGAGATATGAAGTCTCAATAAGTTCTATAGCTGCAAGATGGAGGAGAATAGTTACGTCGGTGAGCACATACTCAAAATGTGCGGGTATAATAATCACTTGATTCAAGCTGGGAGTTAATCTTCCGGATGATAGTGTCATTGACAAATTCTCCAATCACTGCCACCAAGCTACAAGAGCTTCGTGATGAACTATAATATGCAAGGGATGACTAAGACAATTCTGAGCTCTTACATGATGCTAAAAGCAGCGGAGGTAGAAATCAAGAAAGAGCATCAAGTGTTGATGGTCAACAAGACCACTAGTTTCAAGAAAAGGGCAAAGGGAAGAAGAAGGGAACTTCAAAAGAACAGCAAGAAAGTTGCTGCTCAAGAGAAGAAACCCAAGTCTGGACCTAAGCCTAAAACTGAGTGTTTTTCTTGCAAGCGGTTTGGACCTTTGAGCGGAACTGCCCCAAGTATTTGGCGGATAAGAAGGATGGCAAGGTGAACAAAGGTATATGTGATATACATGTTATTGATGTGTACCTTACTAGAGCTCGTAGTAGCACACTGGGTATTTGATCTGGTTACATTGCTAATATTTGCAACTCGAAGCAGGGACTACGGAATAAGCGAGCAGCGGCAAAGGGCGAGGTGACGATGGCGTGGGAAGCGGTTCCAAAGTCAATGTGATCGCGATCGACACGCTACCTCTACATCTACCTTGGGATTAGTTTTAGACCTAAATAATTGTTATTTGGTGCGGCGTTGAGCATGAACATTATATCTGGATCTTGTTTAATGCGAGGCGGTTATTCATTTAAATCGAGAGAATAATGGTTGTTCTATTTATATGAGTAATATCTTTTATGGTCATGCACCCTTGAAGAATGGTCTATTCTTGTTGAATCTCGACAGTAGTGATACACATATTCATAATGTCGAAGCCAAAAGATGCAGAGTTGATAATGATAGTGCAACTTATTTGTGGCTTGCCGTTTAGGTCATATCGGTGTAAAAGCATGAAGAAACTCCATACAGATGGACTTTTGGAATCACTTGATTATGAATCACTTGGTACTTGCGAACCGTGCCTCATGGGCAAGATGACTAAAACACCGTTCTCGGTTGTATGGAGAGAGCAACAGATTTGTTGGAAATCATACATACAGATGTATGTGGTCCGATGAATGTTGAAGCTCGTGGCGGATATCGTTATTTTCTCACCTTCACGGATGATTTAAGCGGATCTGGGTATATCTACTTAATGAAGCATAAATCTGAAACATTTGAAAAGTTCAAAGAATTTCAGAGTGAAGTTGAAAATCATCGTAACAAGAAAATAAAGTTTCTACGATCTGATCGTGGAGGAGAATATTTGAGTTCTGAGTTTGGTCTACATTTGAAGCAATGCGGAATAGTTTAGCAACTCACGCCACCGGAACACCACAGCGTAATGGTGTGTCGAACGTCGTGTCGTACTTTACTAGATATGGTGCGATCTATGATGTCTATTTCGATTTACCGCTATCGTTTTGGGGTTATGCTTTAGAGGCGGCGCATTCACGTTAAATAGGACACCATCAAAATCCGTTGAGGCGACACCTTATGAACTATGGTTTGGCAAGAAACCAAAGTTGTCGTTTCTGAAAGTTTGGGGTTGCGATGCTTATGTGAAAAAGCTTCAACCTGATAAGCTTGAACCCAAATCGGAAAATGTGTCTTCATAGGATACCCAAAGGAGACAATTGGGTATACCTTCTATCACAGATCCGAAGGCAAGACATTCGTTGCTAAGAATGGATCCTTTCTAGAAGGAGTTTCTCTCGAAAGAAGTGAGTGGGAGGAAAGTAGAACTTGATGAGGTAACGATACCAGCTCCCTTATTGGAAAGTAGTTCATCACGAAATCGGTTTACGTGACACCTACACCATTAGCGAGGAAGTTAATGATAATGATCATGAAACTTCAGATCAAGTTGTCACTGAACCGTAGATCAACCAGAATAAAATCCGCACGAGTGATGCGGTAATCCTATTACGGAAGTCATGCTACTAGATCATGGTGAACCTACGAACTATGAAGAAGCGATGGTGAGCCCAGATTCATAAAATGGCTTGAAGCCATGAAATCTGAGATGGGATCCATGTATGAGAACAAAGTATGGACTTTGGTTGACTTGCACGATGATCGGCAAGCAATAGAGAATAAATGGATTTTTAAGAAGAAGGCGTGATTGACGGTAATGTTACTATTTACAAAGCTCGACTTGTTGCAAAAGGTTTTCGACAAGTTCAAGGAGTTGACTACGATGAGACCTTCTCACCCGTGGCGATGCTTAAGTCTGTCCGAATCATGTTAGCAATCGCGCATTTTATGATTATGAAATATGGCGGATGGATGTCAAAACTGCATTTCTGAATGGATTTACGGAAGAAGAGTTGTATATGATGCAACGGAAGGTTTTGTCGATCCTAAAGGAGCTAACAAAGTGTGCAAGCTCAACGATCAATCTATGGTGCAGTGCAAGCCTCTCGGAGTTGGAATAAGCGCTTTGATAGTGTGATCAAAGCATATGGTTTTATCTGAGACTTTTGGAGAAGCTTTGTATTTACAAGAAAGTGAGTGGGAGCTCTGTAGCATTTCTAATATTATATGTGGACGACATATTGTTAATTGGAAATGATATAGAATTTCTGGATAGCATAAAGGATACTTGAATAAAAGTTTTTCAATGAAGGACCTCGGTGAAGCTGCTTACATATTGGGCATCAAGATCTATAGAGATAGATCAAGGCGGCTTAATTGGACTTTCACAAAGCACATACCTTGATAAAGTTTTGAAAAAGTTCAAAATGGATCAGGCAAAGAAAGGATTTTTACCTGTATTACAAGGTGTGAAATTGAGTCGGACTCAATGCCCGACCACAATGAGAAGATAGAGAAAATGAAAGATGTTCCTATGCTTCAGCCATAGGCTCTATCATGTATGCAATCTTGTGTACCAGACTGACGTATGCTTAGCAATAAGCTTGGCAGGAAGGTACCAAAGTAATCGAGAGTGGATCCTTTGGACAGCGGTCAAGAACATCTGAAATACGAAAAGGACTAAGGATATGTTTCTCGTATATGGAGGTGACAAAGAGCTAGTCGTAAATGGTTACGTCGATGCAAGCTTTGACACTGATCCGGACGATTCTAAATCGCAAACCGGATCGTATTTTTATTAAGCGGTGGAGCTGTAAGTTGGTGCAGTTCTAAACAAAGCGTCGTGGCGGGATCTACATGTGAAGCGGAGTACATAGCTGCTTGAAGCAACAAATGAAGGAGTGCGGATGAAGGAGTTCATTTCCGATCTAGGTGTTATACCTAGTGCATCGGGACCAATGAAGATCTTACGTGACAATCTTGGTGCAATTGCCTTGGCAAAGGAATCCAGATTTCACAAGAGGACCAAGCACATCAAGAGGCGCTTCAATTCCATTGGGACCAAGTCCAAGTGGGAGACATAGAGATTTGCAAGATACATACGGATCTGAATGTTGCGAGACCGTTGACTAAGCCTCTCTCACGAGCAAAACATGATCAACACCAAGACTCCATGGGTGTGAGAATCATTCTTGTGTAATCTAGATTATTGACTCTAGTGCAAGTGGGAGGCTGAAGGAAATATGCCCTAGAGGCAATAATAAAGTTATTATCTATTTCCTTATATCATGATAAATGTTTATTATTCATGCTAGAATTGTATTAACGGAAACATAATACATGTGTGAATACATAAACAAGCAGTATGTCACTAGTATGCCTCTACTTGACTAGCTCGTTAATCGAAGATGGTTATGTTTCCTAACCATAGACATGAGTTGTCATTTGATTAACGGGATCACATCATTAGGAGAATGATGTGATTGACTTGACCCATTCCGTTAGCTTAGCACTTGATCGTTTAGTATGTTGCTATTGCTTTCTTCATGACTTATACAAAGTTCCTGCAACTATGAGATTATGCAACTCCGTTTACGGAGGAACACTTTGTGTGCTACCAAATGTCTAGCGTAAGCTGGGTGATTATAAAGGTACTCTCTGGTGTCTCCAAAAGTATATGTTGAGTTGGCATAATTGAGATTAGGTTTTGTCACTCCGATTGTCGGAGAGGTATCTCTGGGCCTTCTCGGTAATACTCATCACCTAAGCCTTGCAAGCATTGTAACTAATGAGTTAGTTATGAAATGATGTATTACTGAGCGAGTAAAGAGACTTGCGGTAACGAGATTGAACTAGGTATTGGATACCGACGATCGAATCTCGGGCAAGTAACATACCGATGACAAAGGAACAACGTATGTTGTTATGCGGTTTGACCGATAAAGATCTTCGTGAAAATGTAGGAACCAATATGAACATCGAGGTTCCGCTATTGGTTATTGACCGAGAATAGTTCTAGGTCATGTCTACATAGTTCTCGAACCCGTAGGGTCCATGCGCTTAACGTTACGATGACAGTTTATTATGAGTTTATAAGTTTTGATGTACGAAGTTTGTTGAGTCCGGATGTGATCACGGACATGACGAGGAGTCTCGAAATGGTCGAGACATAAAGATCGATATATTGGAAGCCTATGTTTGGACTTGGAAGGTTCGGGTGAAATCGGGATTTTCTTGGAACACCGGATTCTGGGAACCCTCCGGGGTCAATGGGCCTTAATGGGCCATAAGGGAGAAGAGGAGGGCGGCCGGGGCAGGCCGCCCTCCCCTAGTCCGAATAGGACAAGGAGAGGCGGCGCCCCTCCTCTTCCCCTCCCCAAGTCCTAATCCAACTAGGAAAGGGGAGTCCTACTCGGTGGGAGTAGGACTCCTCGCGCGCCTCCTCCTAGGGCCGGCCGCACCCCCTTGCTCCTTTATATCGGGGGTGAGGGGGCACCCATGACACACAAGTTGATCTACGGATCGTTCCTTAGCCGTGTGCGGTGCCCCCTCCACCATATTCCACTTCGGTCATATCGTTGCGGAGCTTAAGCGAAGCCCTGCGCCGATAAAGTCATATCGTCGCGGAGCTTAAGCGAAGCCTGCGTCGGTGGAGCATCATCATCGTCCTGCACGCCGTCGTCTTGTGGAACTCATCCCGGCGCTTTCTTTGGATCGGAGCCACAGGATCGTCATCGAGCTGAGCGTGTGCTGAACTTCGGAGGTGCCGTGCGTTCGGTACTTGGATCGGTCGGATCGTGAAGGCGTCGACTACATCAACAGCGTTGTTATAGCGCTTCGCTTCGGTCTCACAGTGCGTGGACATACACTCTCCCCTCTTGTTGCTATGCCATCACCATGATCTTGCGTGTGCGTGGAATTTTTTGAAATTACTCGTTCCCCAACAGGACTTTCCTTGGCGTGGAAGGCAAGCTTGCAATCTGGATATGTAGATCTCCTCCCTTGTAACCGACTCGTGTAACCCTAGCCCCCTCCGGTGTCTATATAAACCGGAGGGTTTAGTCCGTAGGACAACAACAATCATACCATAGGCTAGCTTCTAGGGTTTAGCCTCTATGATCTCGTGGTAGATCAACTCTTGTAATACTCATATCATCAAGATCAATCAAGTAGGAAGTAGGGTATTACCTGCATCGAGAGGGCCCGAACCTGGGTAAAAATCGTGTCCCCCGCCTCCTGTTACCATCCGGCTTAGACGCATAGTTCGGGACCCCCTACCCGAGATCCGCCGGTTTTGACACCGACATTGGTGCTTTCATTGAGAGTTCCACTGTGTCATCACCACAAGGCTTGATGGCTCCTTCGATCATCGGCAATGATGCGATCCAGGGTGAGGATTTCCTCCCCGGACAGATCTTCGTATTCGGCGGCTTCGTACTGCGGGCGAACTCGCTTGGCCATCTGGAGCAGATCGAGAGCTACCCCCTGGCCATTAGGTCAGGTTTGGAAACTTGAACTATACTGCCGACATCCGCGGAGACTTGATCTTTGATGGATTTGAGCCCATGTCAAGTGCGCCGCACAATCACGACGAGCATGACTTAGCTCTACCGTCGGACAGTGTTTGGGAGATCGCACCTGCAACTACTCCGGCCCTCAATCCAGAACAAATCACGCCATATGAGGATGGGAGGATGGACCCCGCCACGGAGGTCGCAATCTCAGTGGCGATAGAGCCGAATACTGACTTCACCTCCTACGAGACCCGTGTTGCCGAACCGTTGGATTCGTCCCCGGCCACAGGCTCCGAGCCGCCTGCGTCCGTGCCTATCGAATCCGAGTGGGCACCGATCATGGAGTTTACCTCCGCAGATATCTTTCAGCACTCGCCCTTTGGCGATGTGTTAAACTCGTTGAGGTCTCTCTCCCTGTCAGGAGACCCTTGGCCGAACTATGTCCGGCTATATTGGGATGCGGACGCCGAAGAAATTCGCTCCCCACCCACCACCCACTTAGTAGCCACTGTCGACGATTTAACCGACATGCTCGACTTCGGCTCCGAAGACATCGAAGGTATGGACGACAATGCAGGAGACGAGCAAGAACCACCGCCCACAGGGCGCCGGACTGCCACCCAATCATATTACATATACATGGTGGACACTCCAAAAGAAGGCAATGGAGATAAGACAGCGGAGGATAATCCCTCCAAGAAGCAATCCAAGCACCAACGTCAGCGACGCCGCTCTAAGTCCCGCCATAGCAAAAGCAGCGATACCGACACAAGAGACAATAACGCTCCGGATAGTGCCGAAGACAACGACAATCCCCTCCAGCCAGACCTCGGGCGGGAGGATGAACAAGCTAGCCCTCCGGAACAGGCAGCAGACGGAGAATCAGAGGATGACAATTACATGCCTCTCTCCGAAGACGAGGTGAGCCTCGGCGACGAAGAATTTATCGTGCCTGAGGATCTTGTCGATTAGGAGCGCTTCAAGCGCCGGCTTATAGCCACAGCAAATAGCTTGAAGAAAAAGCAACAACAGCTTTGAGCTGATCAAGATCTGCTAGCGGATAGATGGACGGAAGTCCTTGCGGCCGAGGAATACGAACTCGAACGCCCAACCAAGAGTTACCCAAAGCGCAGGTTGCTATCCCAACTCGAGGAGGAAGCATCAGAACCTATATTACCTGCTATGATGCGGCTGATCGGCCACCTCGTGGCCGAGACAGAGGGACATATCAGCCCGAAGTCCAGCCCGCACCACGCCGCCATTCAAACAAAAACACAAAAGGCCCGGGGCAATACGCGGGACCTGCGAGACGTATTGGAAAACAAAGCAGGACATACAAGATCGATCTACGGATCACGGGGGCGCGCCCCAACGCGGGACGATGACCGTCACACCGGATATACTAAAAGCAAATCCGGCCAGGCCGAATACAGCAGACAAGACTCGTATGAACTGCGTCGTGACATAGCCCGGCACAGAGGCGCCGCACACCCCCTATGCTTCACTGATGAAGTAATGGATCACGAATTCCCAGAGGGTTCCAAACCCGTAAACATTGAATCATATGATGGTACAACAGACCCCGCGGTATGGATCGAGGATTTCCTCCTCCATGTCCACATGGCTCGCGGTGATGATCTACATGCCATCAAGTACTTCCCACTAAAACTCAAAGGACCAGCTCGGCATTTGCTGAATAGCTTGCCAGCAAACTCCATTGGCAGTTGGGAGGATTTGGAAGATGCATTCCTTGACAACTTCCAGGGCACTTATGTGCGACCACCAGATGATGATGACTTGAGCCATATAACTCAGCAGCCAGGGGAATCGGCCAGGAAATTCTGGACCCGGTTCCTAACCAAGAAGAACCAAATTGTCGACTGTCCGGATGCAGAGGCCTTAGCGGCATTTAAGCATAACATCCGTGACGAGTGGCTCGCCCGGCAGCTCGGCCAGGAGAAGCGAAGTCTATGGTAGCCCTCACGACACTCATGACCGCTTTTTACGCGGCGAGGATAGGCGGCTAGCTCGCAGCAACAACACATCAAGTAATCTTGGCACTTCGATGCCAATGATACTAACGCGAACCACGTCGTAATAGACACAAGCGCCGCAACAACGGCGATAACGCGAAGACATGGCAGTTAATGCCAGTTCAATTGGCTCTAAATCGGTCGTGGAAAAAGCCGTTCAAAAAGCAATCCGGGCCCGTCCAGTTTGGACCGTATACTCGATCGCTCGTGTCAAATTCATGGCACCCCCGACAAGCCAGCCAATCACACCAACAAAGAATGATGGGTGTTCTAGCAGGCCGGCAAGTTGAATGCCGAAAACAAGGACACGGGGCTGCATAGCGACGATGAGGAGGAGCCTCGGCCGCCGAACACAGGAGGACAGAAGAGGTTCCCTCCACAAGTGAAAACGGTGAACATGATATATGCAACCCATATTCCCAAGAGGGAGCAGAAGCGTGCACTAAGGGACGTCTATGCGATGGAGCCATTCGCCCCAAAATTGAACCCATGGTCCTCTTGTCCGATCACCTTTGATCGCAGGGACCACCCCACTAGTATCCGTCATGGCGGATCTGCCGCACTGGTCCTTGACCCCATCATTGTGGTTCACCTCACTCGAGTCCATATGGGCCGGTGGCGGCAACCTGAATCTGCTCTATCGAGGATCTGATTAGCAAAATGGGCATAGACCCTCGAGGATCAAACCCACAAAACCACCTTTAAAGGGGTAATCCAGGTGTAGAGGCACATTGCACGGCTCAATCCTGCTTGGAAGCGGTCTTGGTCTCCGGACAACTTTCGAAGCGAGGAGTTAATCTTGATATCGTCCCCTTCGCGGCTATGGCCTTTTGCTTTCGAAACGAGCCGCATTTGCAGATTCAATGCGGTACCACATTATGCATACCTCGAACTCAAAATGCGGGACCACGGGGTTATAACAGTTAATGGAAACACAGGCGCTCGCTCCTTGCGGAGGAGCACTGCTGCGACTCTCGCGGCGAGCGCCAAAGCAGCCTTATCAGGCAAGCCAACAATTCGGCGAAAAAGACCTCGGACACCTTCAAGCGAGTCCGGAGTACCCCGTAGGCGGATTGGCGGGCATGTTTTGAGCTCGACTAGAAATTCGGCCTCCGTCCTATTCCTAGCCGAGTGGCGAAATCTGTGCCACGCGTACATAACTACGCACTCAAGATACCATGGGCATAGGCGGAGGCACCACTAAGGCACGTCCCACAATGCGGCTCAACCGCCCCAGGGGCTGTATACCTTTATCATTTTTCTCTCTTTCAGGACCTTACTCTCTGGAAGCCCTTTCCGGCAGTCTAATCGTTTGACTCATTGCGGTAAGGAAATACCAAGGAAGCAAGACGGCCTGACGTACAAGGAAATCCTCAGGTGGTCTCTGATAACGATCGATATACCTGTTTTAACCCATACGCACCTTGCCCTTGGATAGGACATGTCAAATAGTCCTATTTTTTGCTTATTGCATTACTTATATCCGTACGCTTCGGCGTACTATTTAATAACAATGCATAACGTTAGCCTATTATTGCATTACCCTTTTTTTCTCTTGTCTGCTTATTTACGACAGATTGCACCCGTACATTACGAGTGCGACTAATACGCCGAAGGCTTCAGATACCCATAATATGGTGTGATAAGTCCGAACACTTTCGACAGTGCGGCACCCCGAACTTATAGCATTATATGCATCAGCTCCGAATCATGTCTTTGGTCAATAGTTGGGTTTGCCCGGCTCCCATGTTTTGGTAACTTACGTTCCGCAATATTGGCTAAGGTAGCACTGGGAGAACTACTGCGATTGTGTCCCGGTTCTTCCGGATGAGCACCTCAGTAGAGAAAGCCGAAAACTGACTGTCATTATAAGGCAAGAGCTGGTCGTTGTTCGAGAGGTCTCAAGTCCTTAAAGACTTTTTCCGCTTCGGGCGAGGAGTCGGCCTTGGCTGACTTAGGCATATATAGCGCCCCAAATTCGGCCTTCCCAATACTAGGGGCTTCACCAAAATTTAAAATTGTAGACTTCTATGGCTAAGTGAGAGTGATAAAGCTTTATAGTCTGATTGCACGTTATTTGTCTTGAACACCTCCTTCTAAGGACCCAAAATTGGGATAAAGAGCGCCAGGTTTATCCGAACACCTCGATACTAGTTACATGGGGGCAGAAGCCGACGACTGGCCAACTCTCAGATTTTATAAACGGCCGCACAGAACGTAATATTTTAAATTAACACGCGTTGCATAGCGCAAATGAACTAGTTTCATATTACAAGATCACATGAGTACATTCATTCGAATATTACATCCTTAGCACATTCCTTCGCCACAAGGCGAGCACCCTTCAGGACACTGTCATAATAATTTTCGGGGTTGCTATGCTTCTTGCCTTCCGGCGGCCCCTCCTTCACCAGCTTTACGGCGTCCAGCTTCGCCGAGTGCACCTTCGCACGGGCAAAAGCCCTGCACGCACCCTCGATGCAGAAGGACCGCTTTATGACTTCAAGCCATGGGCAGGCATTCACAAAAGAGCCGCCTCACCAGACCGAAGTAGCTATCAGGCAGGGGCTCGCCAGGCCACATCCGGACTATAAGACCCTTCATGGCCTGTTCGGCCGCCTTGTGAGGCTTGACCAGTTGCTTTAGCTGGTCGCTCAAGGGCATTGGGTGTTCGGTCCCAGTATACTGAGACCAGAACAACTTCTCCGTCGAGCTCCTCTCCTCAGCCCGGTAGAACTCCGCGGCGTCCGACACACTGCAGGGCAGATCTGCAAACGCTCCTGGAGACCTCCGAACTCGGGTAAGTAAAAGAAAAGTTTCCTTCACATGCTTGCTTTGCATAATGAATGCCTTACCCGCTGCTATCTTCTTAACCGTCTCAATTACCTGGAGGGCCTTTTGGGCTTCGGCCTTGGCATTTTGTGCGCTCTAGAGTTCCTTTGCAAGCTCGGACCCTTGCGTCTTAGAGTCAAGCTCCAAGGACTCATGTTTTTTGGCGAGAGCCTGGAGCTCTTGCTGCACCTCGCCTACTCGGGCTTCTTGCTTTTCTGGCTCGATGCGCTCCTTGGCCACTTTGTCTTTGGCCTCGGATAGGGCCTTCTGCAGGGCCGCCACCTCGGTCGTGGCCCCTAGCAAAATTCATGACGATCCTATTATTCTAAAACCAAATTTTTTATATATACTGCACAGATGGGGTATCACTTACCATTGTTCTCTTTGAGCTGCCTCTTGTAAGGCCGAGCCCTTCCTTGGACCGCTCAAGGTCCCGCTTCAGTGCGTCGACCTCCGCCGTGCGAGCGGCAGCGGCTAGCAGCGAAGCCTGCTTGTTCACATAGACATATTTTGATTAGACTCCTGTGATTATTATTTGATCCTCTGTTCGGCCTTTCTTTGCGAACACCAACCAGAGCATCAGGGACTACTGTCTATGCTGTAACATTTTCGCATAATTTGATTACTTACCTCAAAGCCTATTAGGAGGCTGGCACAGGCTTCAGTCAATCCGCTTTTGGCAGACTGAACCTTCTAGACCACCGCACTCATGATAGTGTGGTGCTCTTCGTCAATGGAAGCGCCGCGAAGCGCTTCCAGGAAGTTGTCTGATGCCTCTAGATGGACAGAGGCCATCGGCACGGACGGTTTGCCCCTCTTAGCGAGGGGTTGCCTGACAGAATCCGGAACCGCTAGAGGTTCCGGTGCAGTATTCGGCCGGGGGCTAGGCTTGCTGCCCCCACTGCCCATGGGAGTCTTGCCCCTTCTGCGCCCAGCGTCCGGAATGTCACCTTGGGGCGCCTCCGGAACTGTCTCCCCTTTGTTTAGTGCCCTTTGAGACAACACCTCGGCGTCATTCGTTGGACAGGGAGAGGAGGCGGTCGGGAGTGAATCACTCTTCATCTCTGACGAGCCCAAGGACTCCTCCGAAGAGGATACGTCGATATGGGCTCTGGATGGACTACATGATCATGTTCGGCATGATAAGAAGCGATAAAATAAAAACATACCGAGAACTATTGTGGTGTCCGAATACTTACGACTTCGCCAGGGGCTTGTCCCTGGGCAGCCACTCATCGTCGCTAAAAGCGGCCGCCGTGGAGCAGTCTGAAAGGAGAGTCCTTCCCTTCTTGGACTCTTCGGCCTCCCTAGATGGGGCGGCCTTCCTTTTCTTGTCTCCCCCGGCGGAGGGGGGGGGGAGAGAACTCTCCTCTTCTTCCTCCTTGTTTTTGTGGGAGGAGTGTGCCTCGGTGTTTTCGAACGATGAGTCCGATATAACCTTGCGCCAGAGACCCTTCCTGGTCCCCGTTGCCTTCTTCTTGGCCTTCTTCGCCGGCACCTCATAAGGCGCCGGAACCAGCATCTCCGTTAGGAGAGCATCTGCTGGATCTTCGGGCAGGGGGGTTGGACAATCGATCTGCTCCGCTGCCGCTACCCAGTCCTGTTAAAGGGCGTGGATGCTTAGATCCCGCACATGGTTAAACTGGGGAAAATGAACATCTCATGATATATAAAGGACTTAACGGATTGGCAGGGCGCTTTGTGCTGAGTCCGCGATCCTCGGTAAGAGGAGGAGGAACCTCGGCGCCTTTGAACAACACCTTCCAGACATTCTTGTGTGTCGTGTGAAAGAGCTCTCGCAGCGTTGGTGCTCGGCCGGGTCGAACTCCCACAAATTGAATGCCCGTCTTTGACACGGGAGTATTCGGGGGAAGAGCATGACTTGGACCACATTGACAAGCTTGATTTTCTTGCTCATCATGTTTTAAACGCAGGTCTGGAGTCTGGTCAGCTCTACCGAGGAACCCTAGGATAGGCCCTTCTCTTTCCAGGAGGTGAGCCGCATGGGGATTCCGGATCGGAATTCGGGGGCCGCCACCCAGTTGGTGTCGTGCGGCTCGGTGATGTAGAACCACCCCGATTGCCACCCCTTTATGGTCTCCACAGAGGAGCCTTCGACCAGGTAACGTTGGGCATTTTTGCCACCATGGCGCCTCCGTACTCTGCTTGCTGGCCGGCCACCACCTTCAGTTTAACATTGAAGGTCTTCAGCCACATGCGAAGTGGGGCTTGATGCGGAGGAAGGCCTCGCACACGACGATAAACGCCGAGATGTTGAGGATGAAATTGGGGGCTAGATCGTGAAAGTCCAACCCATAGTAGAACATGAGCCCGCGGACAAACGGGTGGAGGGGAAATCTCAGTCTGCGGACAAAGTGGGTAAGAAAAACCACCCTCTCATGGGGTCCTGGAGTAGGGACGATCTGCCCCGCATCTGGCAGCCGGTGTGCGATATCCGCGGCCATATATCCGGCTCTCCGTAGCTTTGTGATGTCCTCCTCCGTAACGGAGGAGACCATCCACTTGCCTCCCGCTCCGGACATGCTTGGAGTGGTTTGAGGAGAAAACGCGAACTTGGGCGCTAGGGCTCGAGTGTGCAAGAATGGATGAGCAGGGAGGAAGAAGGTGTGGGTAAAAAACAGGAATCCTCGTCCCTTTATAAGGGCAAAAGAAACTATACACCTCCCCACCTGCGTGGTAAACTCGCTTATTCCCCAAGCGCCGTAATTGATGGCGCAGTTGGGTTACCCACACCCGTATTGATGAGAATCCCGTGATAAAGGGACACGATCTCTACTTCGACAAGACGTGCCAAGGAAACCACCTCGCAATATTAGCAGTAGCTGGTTGAGAAAAACGGTTCGAATAATGACCGGGCCATGGTGTGATGTCATGCTACCGAATGTGTCAGCAGATTAGATCTGTGGAAATATTATTCTCTCTACGGTGGTATGTGGAATTTGTTTTGCAGAGCCGGACACTATCCTTGTGTTCAAAATCTTCTACGGAGTATTCAGAGGAGGAACCCGCCTTGTGTTGGAAATATGCCCTAGAGGCAATAATAAAATGGTTATTATTATATTTCCTTGTTCATGATAATTGTCTAATGTTCATGCTATAATTGTATTAACTAGAAACCGTAATACATGTGTGAATACATAGACCACAACATGTCCCTAGTGAGCCTCTAGTTGACTAGCTCGTTGATCAATAGATGGTTATGGTTTCCTGACCATGGACATTGAATGTCATTGATAACGGGATCACATCATTAGGAGAATGATGTGATGGACAAGACCCAATCCTAAGCATAGCACAAGATCGTGTAGTTCGTTTGCTAAAAGATTTTCTAATGTCAAGTATCATTTTCTTAGACCATGAGATTGTGCAAGTCGCGGATACCATAGAATGCTTTGGGTGTGCCAAACGTCACTGGCGTGGCTGGGTGGCTATAAAGGTGCACTCGGGTATCTTGAAAGTGTACATTGGGTTGGCACGAATCGAGACAGGGATTTGTCCTCCGTGCATGACGGAGTGGTATCTCTGGGCCCACTCGGTAATGCATCATCATAATGAGCTCAATGTGACTAAGTAGTTAGTCACGAGGATCATGCATTATGGAGCGAGTAAAGTGACTTGCGTGCGAGATTGAGCGAGGTATTGGGATACCGACGATCGAATCTCGGGCAAATAACGTACCGATTGACAAAGGGAATTGTATACGGGATTGCTTGAATCCTTGACATCGTGGTTCATCCGATGAGATCATCGTGGAACATGTGGAGCCAACATGGGTATCCTGATCCCGCTGTTGGTTATTGGCGGAGAGCTGTCTCTGTCATGTCTCGCATGATTCCCGAACCGTAGGGTCTACACATAAGGTTCGGTGGCGCTATAGTTGTTATGGGAATTAGTGTGCAGTTACGAATGTTGTTCGAGTCCGGATGAGATCCCGGACGTCACGAGGAGTTCCGAAATGGTCCGGAGGTAAAGATTTATATATGGGAAGTCCTATTTTGGCCATCGGAAAATGTTCGGGATTTTTCGGTATTGTACCGAGAAGGTTCTAGAAGGTTCAGAGTGGGGCCCACCTGCATGGGGGACCCACATGAACGTGGTAGTGGGGCAAGGCCCCACACCCCTGGTCAAGCGCACCAAGATCCCCCCTTAGAAGGAATAAGATCATATCCCGAAGGGATAAGATCAAGATCCCTAAAAAGGGGGGATAACAATCGGTGGGGAAGGAAATGATGGGAGTCCATTGGGGCGTTGACAAAGGTGGGAGGAAAGAAATCCCCTAATTGGTTTTGGAGTATTGACGACAAATGTGGTTGAGGACTAATGCGTTTGTGACAATTGCAGGATACTTGGTAGTGTCCCTCATTGATTCGGTTTACCTACGGACGACGACCCTAAAAATGTATGAAGACATTGAAGACAATGGTGGTATGTGAAGATATTCACATTGAATACTATGACATGAGAAGACATTGAGTGAAGACTATGCAGCGCAAAGACTGTGTTGTTTCGTTGTTTCCTTTTCTTCTTTGTTGAGTCGTAGGAACCACCGTACTGTTAAGTGGGGTCCAAGTGATCATAGTCGAATGGTAAGTGATGCTCAACCCAAATCCTATGTCTTGAGCAAAGGCAATGAGAGCAAAACTTATCGAGCTGGATGAGTCAGCTTCGCTTGTAGCCCAAGTAAAGTTGTCGTGAATGTTTGAAATCTGACCGTTGGAACACGTGTCAGTTCCTTAGTGACCCAGGGTCATTTCGGATATAACAGGTCGGGTTGCCTAGTGGCTATAAATAGCCCACCCCCTACACCATAAATTGGTGGCTGCTCAGAGTTAGTGCACGGCTTTTGTCGTTTGAGAGCAACCCACCTCGAAGCCTTTGAGAGAGAGAAATCCTTGCGAGGACAAAGTCCAAAACACCCAAAGCCAAAGAGTGTTAGGCATCACTGAAGTTTTCTGTCATGTGACACGAAGACTTATTACACTTGAGGACTGTGAATCCTCCGGCCGGTTAGGCGTCGCGTTCTGAGCATCCAAGAGTCATTGTGGATTGCGGTGAGCGTCGTGCATGAAGGTTGGAAGTCTACCTTGAAGACTTACCAGAGTGATTGGGCGAGGACTGTGTGTCCTTAGCTCAAGGGAATAAGGTGAAGACGCGGTCTTGAGTTGAATCTCAGCCTCCCTAACCGGATGTCACAGTTGTCACGACAAGCTGGAACTGGTCCAACAAATCTGTGTCTTCAACTAGTGACCGGTTCTATCCCTTCCTCCTTTACCCTAAGTTTGTCTTCGTGAAGTCATTGCTTATATGTCTTATCTGTTTGACTTCACCGCTTGACTTCTATTGTTGTTTGGCTTCATACTATCTTCCATCCCGATCCTTACTACATAGCTGCTATTAGTCTTGTCCGTTCACATTATTGCATACTTGACTATGGCTTGCTTGTTGTAGTTATCTTCCGCTGCATATCAACTAGGTCATTTCTGTTGTTTGTCTTGAAACATCCGTGTTTTGAAGACTTTCATAAAATCGCCTATTCACCCCCTCTAGTCGATAACTAGCACTTTCAATTGGTATCGAGCAAGGTACTCCTTGTTACGTGTGATTCGGTTTAACCACGGAGTTTTAGCTATGTCGATTGCAGGGATAATCAAGGTCTCCGCTGCTTGCCCGTGTTCGATGGGCCGACTATCCCTCTTTGGAAGAATAAGATGCGCATGCATCTTGAAGCCATGATGTCGACCTACGGTATGTCGTCAAGAACGGCGTTCCTAAATCTGGTGAAGGTGTCACCCTGCTGATGTCAAGAAGTTCATTCAATCTGGACTCCACCGCAAAGAACATCATCTGTGGTCATCGACCAAAGGACGATGTCCGTGTGAGTGCTCTGAAGCGTCGAAGCTAGTGCAGGATGGCTATCCAAGGTCAACGAAGGCGTCTCAACCCGGAGAGATCAAAGAATCGTGTTCTTCGCAACCTCTTCAACCGCTTCAAGATAAGCGACAATGAAAATGTCTAGCTCACGTTTGATCGCCTCATCGACATCACAAATGAGCTTCATGCTCTCGGCGCCACCGAGGTCACCAAGCATGAAATCGTCAAGACACTACTAAGATCACTTGACAGCTCTTTTGACACCCTTGCCCTCATGATACAAGAACGTCCCGACTTCAAGACACTCGATCCGTCGATATACTTGAGAGGCTCAACACACATGAGTTCCACTATCGAGAAAAGAGATATCTATGGTCCAAACTATGGCGAACTCGCTTTGAAGGCAAAAGTTGTTTCCTCATCGAAGAAGAATCATTGCGGTTACGATGATCCACGAAGACATTGGAAAGGAACTTGCTATGCTTGTGAAGAAGTTCCAGAAGTTCACTAGGAAGAAAGGCTTCCGAAAGTCTTCACGATCCAGCTCAAGATATGATGAAGCTTCCACTCAAGACTACAAGAATAGAACCTATCACAAGTGCAAGAAAACTGGACACTATATCTCTGAATGTCCACAGTGGGACAATGAGAAGAAGAAGAAGAAGAGCAAGGAATATGATTCTGATGACAAGAAAAAGAAGAAATCTTCAAAGTCTTCTTCCAAGTCTTCATCAAAGTCTTCATCGCATAAGAAGAGCTCATCTGGCAAGGCTCGTGCTTTTGTTGGCAAGGAAATGGATTGAGAGGAGGAGTCATTCGAGGAAGTGGAGGTGGAATCAAGAGGAGTCCGACCAGGCGTTGCAAGTCGGCTTTAGCCACACCTATGTTGCCAAGTCCATCTTCAACACTCAAGACAATGACTTCTACACCAACGCTGAAGGCGATGACAAGGACAACCCTGCTCCCACCTCTTCGCTTCATGGCACGCGGTGCCAAGGTAAAATCACGTGATGCCTACTTTCAAACATCAAGTGAAGATGACTCGATTGTGAATCAAACCCAGCTACAAAACACTTGCTAAAATTGCAACTGAACAACAAAGAGCTATGGAACATACTCAAAACTGTTAGACAAAAGCGATGACCTGTTGGGCCAGAAATGACCGTTCATAGTCCTTAGTTGAAGACATTAAAAATCTTCATGCTAAGTACCAAGAACTTGAAAGTCATCATGAAACGCTATCAACTACTCATGAAAGGCTCTCCTATGATTATCTTCAAAGGAAGCAAGAGCTTGAGAAATTGAGAGCGGCTCATGAAGATCTTCAAAAAGAGAATGAGTCACTTCGCGCTCAACAGATCAGTTCCGCTCGGGATGGATTTGAACCACCATGTCTAAAATGTCTGAGCGTGATATCACTACCTCTGTTGCTGAATGTTCAACTGCTGCTACTGTTGCATTGTCTTCAACTACCAATGTGGTAACTAACCCCTCTGCGGAGGATACCACTGCCATTGTTGATGAAAATGCTAGGTTGAAGACATTGCTAGAAACAGGATGTATAAAAGTCGAAAGGGCATCGGACACTATGCGATGTCCTCAAAAGCAGATTCTGAACGAAACCCTAGGAAAGAGGGTGTTGGGTTCGAGAGGAAAATGAATGTTGATGGTTCCTCTCGAAAGCTTTGAGCGGTATCCCAAAACCACATGGGTTCTTTGCAAAGGGACCTTCAATGGATCCATCCACCTTATCTGGTTTTACCCGTGCTAACCCTATTATCATTGATGAATCCTTTGATGCAAACTATAAGTTGTTCAAGAATCGAATGGTGAAGTGTTTGCGGTATATTGGTACTAATCTGCAGGAATGGACCGCCTATGAAGAAGATCTGGGTTCCCAAAAGCTGTCTTGAGAATCTTCCAATGAATATCATCATGACACCACCTAGGAAGAAGACAAACCCTGCACCAAAGGCGTCATATGGTCCAAAGGCTTCATACAGACAGAGGACTCACTTGAGTCACCCTAACGCCAATGTTTTGCAGGAAACAATACTCAAATTTATGAATATGGCGTGTGTCCTTGAACCGCTATGTTCATAGAACTAAGAACTTTTACGCTTATTCATATGAGTATCACTCATCTCCTGCAAGGCTATTTGCTAGGGCTCCAAAGCGAAATTCTCGAGATGCTGCACTTAGACTCATTGTTTCTAAGCCACCCCGAAGATGTGGGTGGTTAAGAAGAATTAACTCTCTTTTGCGAGGAAAGGGTCTCGGCCGAAAATCAAAGGCGTCGATGCTATTGTTGGGGACCTAAAACATCTTGTAGGGCACAAGATCAAATGCCCAAATGGTCTCACTATGTATTTTGTTCCTGAATCGTTTGCCATTCATCCCATCAGTCCTAATCTTGATTTAAGCTTCAATAATCCACTTGCCCATCAAATGTTTATGCTTCACAATGCTCTTGGTGAAGCCTATCCCCCTAACTGTACTGTAGGGTATGACACCTCATGCTTCAGAATGGATTATGGACAGTGGATGCACTAATCATATGACTGGTGATCGAAGTCTTCTCATGGACTCAACCTTACGTCCATCAGACAAGAGTCACATCACATTTGTTGACACTGGTAAAAGCAAGGTATTGGGTCTAGGTAGAGTTGCAATATCAAAGGATCAACACATGGACAAAGTGATGCTTGTTGAATCATTTGGTTTCAACTTAACGTCTGTCTCAATGCTTTGTGACTTGAACATGATTGTGATATTCGGAAAATATCGTTGCCTTGTACTAATGGAATCTGACAAGTCTCTAGTCTTTGAAGGGTATAGGAAAGATGATCTATACATGGTAGATTTCTTAGCAGGTCCATAGCTTGCCGTATATCTTCTTGCAAAAGCTTCAGAATGCTGGCTCTGGCATCGGAGGCTGGGGCATGCTGGAATGAGGAACTTACACACACTCGCCAAGAAGAAGCATGTCATAGGCATCGAAGGTGTCAAGTTCAAGAAGGATCATTTGTGTGGTGCCTGCGAAGCTGGAAAGATGACTAGGGCAAAGCACCCCTCGAAGACAATCATGACGACATCTCAACCCTTCTTGCTGCTTCACATGGATTTGTTTGGCCCTACTCATTACTCTACCCTCACAACAACTGCTTGTCTCTATGGCTTCGTCATTGTTGATGACTACTCAAGATACACATGGGTGCACATAATTCTCTACAAGACTGAAGTGCAAGATGTCTTCAGACGATTCGCCAATCGAGCAATGAACAATTATGGCGTCAAGATCAAGCATATCGAAGTGATAACGACATGAATTCAAGAACACGGACTTGATCTTTATCTGGATACCATGGGAATCACTCATGAGTTCTCTGCTCCATACACACCCCAGCAAAATGGCATTGTGGGCGCAAGAACAGAACCCTCATTGAGATGGCTCGAACAATGCTCGGCAGTACAAGACACCAAGAAAGTTCGGCACGAAGCCATTGATACAGACTTGTCACGTCATCAACCGTGTTTATATCCATAAGCTTCAACAAAACATCCTATGAGCTCCTTCTTGGCAAGAAGCCAAATGTCGATTACTTGAGTATTTGGGGCTAAGTCTGGATCAAGGATCCTCATCACAAGTCAAAATTTGAACCCAAAGCTCACGAAGGCTTCATGCTCGATTCTGGAAAGGACTCACACTCTTCAGAGTCTTCAATCTCTATCTCTACAAAATCGTCGAAATGTAGATGTGCGATTTGATGAAACTAATGGTTCACAAAGAGAGTTCCTGCCAAGCACACTAGACGAAGCTCCACCCAGCGAATCTATCAAGCTAATGGGAACTGGTGAAATCATGCCCTCTGAAGCACAGCCTGAAGAGGAACTTATCATTCTGCACCTAACCAACTTTGAAGACAATGCTCACTGAAGACAATCCTCCAATGATGACAACGATCGGCATGAGCAAAGTCTTCGTCCATTCATCCTCGAGTTGCAAATGAAGTACAGATTGAGAAGATAATCGATAGCATCAACGCACCTGTTTTGCTTACTCTCTCAAGAGCAACACAGCTAGCAAATTTCTGTGGGCACTTTTCCTTTGTATCAATATCAGAACCCAAGAAAGTTCTTTGAAGCTTTTATGGAACCGAATGGATTCAAGCTATGCAAGAAGAACTTCAACAGTTCAAGCTGAATAATGTTTGGGAACTTGTCAAGCGTCGACCCTCATAAGCATAACATTATTGGCACCAAATGGATATATCAAAACAAGCAAGATGAGCATGGTCAAGTCGTGAGAAACAAAGCAAGGCTTGTGGCTCAAGGATATACTCAAGTTGAAGGAATTGACTTGATGAAACATTTGCTCCTCTAGCTAGGCTTGAAGCTATTAGCATACTACTAGCCTATGCTAACCACCACAACATCTTGCTCTATCAAATGGATGTGAAGAGTGCATTTCTCAATGGCAAGATTGAAGAAGAAGTATATGTCGCTCAACCACGGCTTTGAAGATCCAAAACATTACGATATGGTGTACAAGCTAAATAAAGCATTGTATGGCCTCAAACAAGCTCCTCGCGCTGGTATGATACAATCAAAGACTTCACGAAGAGCAAAGGCTTCAAACCTGGATCCCTTGATCCCACACTCTTCACGAAGACATATGATGGTGAACTGTTTGTATGCCAAATATATGTGGATGACATTATCTTGGCTGCACCAACCGTAAGTATAGTGATGAGTTTGGATACATGATGCAAGAGCAATATCAGATGTCCATGATGGGAGAGCTCAAGTTCTTCCTTAGTCTTCAAATTAAATCGACAAAGAAATGGCATCTTTATATCTCAAGAAAAATACCTCCAAGATTATGCGAAGAAGTTTGGAATGCAAGAATGCAAAGGATACACGCGCCAATGCAACCCAAACACCACTTGGGTCCCGGCGACAATGGTAAAGAGTTCGATCAAAAGGTATACCGCTCCATGATTGGTTCCTTACTTTACCTATGTGCATCTAGGCCAGATATTATGCTTAGTGTTTGCATGTGCTCGATTCCAAGCGGCACCAAAGGAATCGCATCACTTAGCTGTGAAGCGAATTCTTGGATATTTGGCTCACACCCCAACACTCGGATTATGGTATCCAAAGGGCTCAAAATTTGATTTAGTTGGATTTTGGGATGCTGATTATGCTGGTGAAAAGTGGATCGCAAGTCTACATCGGGCACATGTCACTTTACGGGATGATCACTTGTCATTGGTCTTCAAAGAAGCGAACTGTGTGTCACTCTCAACTGCAGAATCTGAATACATTGCTGCTTTGGATCTTGTTGTGCTCAGCTTCTATGGATGAAGCAAACTCTCAAGGACTATGGCATCAATCGACACAAGTACCTCTCTTCTGCGACAACAAAAGCGCCATCAAGATTGCCAACAATCCAGTCCAGCACTTTCGAAGACAAAGCACATTGAAATTCGTCATCATTTTCTCGGGGATCATGTCATGAAGAAAGATATTGACATCATTCACGTCAACACCGAAGAGCAATGGCGATATCTTCACAAAGCCCTTGGATGAGAAAAGGTTTTGCAAGTTACGGTGTGAGCTAAATATCTTGGAATCCTCAAATGTCCCGTGATCAAGCACACATCCTAACACTTATGCATGTTGATGACTTAGATGTGCAACACACGAGTAACATATCTCTTCAATCAATGAAGACTTACATTCTAAGTGTGAATACATTAACGTGGAATTTGACTTGGAGCGCCACGATAATTGTGCGCCGTGTGCAGGTCTAATACTTCCTATCTGATGGGTAGCGCCACCACCAAATTTCTTTGTTTGAAGTGTTTCACTCATGGCGTTATTTCTTGAAGCTATTCGCATTTGATTTGACTTCAAATTCAACCTATTTTCATGATTTTCTTCACTATGATGATTTGGTTCTTTATCGATATATATATTTTTTGTCCTCTACAGATTCACTTATAGCTATGTCTTCAAGTTGAATCTTTTGAACTAAGTGAATGTGATCGGACCCCAATCTCTCTATGCTTTCTATCTCAAACTCTATCTGTCCAAATCATATGCATTCTATTGAAACGTCGAATGTCTTCTCTGCGTCCTTGTCATCGAAGACACGAGACAAACTTTAAGTCTGTTTTAAATGATTCATCATTCTTGTTGAACTCCGGAAGCCGGAACGACCCTCAAACAAAGCGGGCGGCGTGGGAACGTGGGATAACACACAACATGTTGCATGCGTGCCACGTGCCCCTCGAGATGTGAACCGCCAGGCACTGCGTAATTGCGCTGCGCCCGCACCTCGTTATAAATACCTGTCCCTGCGGTAAAGAAAATCTTCTTCCACCTCTCCACCTCGTCAAAACCCTAAGCGCCACCGCTAGCTCTCGGCGACGCCCGGCGACGGCGCTTAGCTGCCGTGACTTCTCCGACGCCGTCCTCACGCCGGCCGCGAACATCTTCATCTCCGCCGCCGCCGTAGGTGTCCTCCGTCGCCAAGTTAGGGCACGGTGGACTGAACTTCTCGGCCTCCTTTCCTTCCGTCTAGCAGTTCTTCGAAGCGGTAAATATATCTCTATTTTTACCAACTTTTTGATCTTCAAGATTCATCCTACTTGCCAAAAATGGTTTCTGCCCATACAAAGTTAGATCTATTTTGTCTGCATCTCGTACTGCTTAGTATATTCACTTAAGCTTCACAACTAGTTAGATTCCTCACTTGTACTTATTCACGGATTCGTACAAATCTGGAACCAACTCTCAGCGTAAAAGTGAATGTCTTCGCATCATGAGGTCAATGTCTTCAAACCGATTTATTTTCAAAATCTTCTGAGAATGCATATGACCTCTTCCCCTCCTCGCATCTCTAATCTGTCACGGTATATGTCCGTGGGAGAATCCTTTAGTTCTCATAGTCCGCATTCGTTTGCAGAATTCTTACGACATCAAACCAACTCTCCCGGCCAGCTCTGTCATCAACCAAACATAAGCATTTGAAGCCTTTGATTGTGAAGCCATTCAGTTTGAAGCTCATGGCTACAGATAAATCAGTCAGGAAGGGCGGCAGACAGCGTCCTGAGGGAACCTCAAAAGATCTGCCTGATGACCTCGCAGAGCTGTACAAAACAGACCCTGAAGAGACGTTACAATCAGCGTAAGACACGAATCCAATGGATTCGACGCTATTGGGCTGAACAGTGGTTCAAGTACAATTTCGTCACACAAGAATATGCCGAGAAGAGTGCCATCAGAAGCCCTTGGGGTGATATTTTGTTTCGAGGCCTTCCTCCCAAGAACATGGCTGAAGCTATTGCACAAGGTTTCTATCCTTGCATGGTCCATGGACCTTAGCCTGAAAATGCCGACCCGACGTCTTTGCTCTGGTGTCGTGATGACAATCTCTTCAAGAGCAAATTCCAGCATGCAAAGGCTTCTGCAAAGGAAAAAAAGAAGTCATTGGGATTAGACTTCAACCCTGGTCCCTCTTCTCCCCGTGCTGACGGCTCACGTGACGCTGAACCCAATGTCATCGGTCCTTTTTCAAATCTTGAAGGCCTCATCACTTATATTTTGGTCCAAGGTGCCAAAGTGGATCACTCTGATGACAATGATGACTCTGATGAAGCCCCAGCTCCAGCTCCTGCTCCTGCTCCAAAGCCGCAGAAGCTTAAGAAAGACAAGGCTCCAAAGTCAGCTGCTCCTCCAAAAGATTCTCGTGTGAAGCCACTGGCCACTGCACCTCCTGAAGCCAGTGCATAGTCTGAGGATCAATCCCGCATCTCCAAGAAGACGGAGAAGAGAAAGAAAAGTGTCAAGAATACTGAGCGACATCGACCCTGCTGCTATTCTGCGTGAAGAGCACATTGATCATCAAGTGATGGCGATCTTGCAGATGATGCTCTTGAGCAGCTTATCAAGAGCAAAGAAGAAGCGAAATCTTCAACAACTTGCCTCTCTTTGATGTGGCAATCATCCATCACTTCATTGATGAGTGGTTTGACACACCAAACATCAGCTTTGAAGATTTGCAACTTCCAATTGACCTCAGCGTCTCTTTCAACGGCGCCATTGCTTCTGAGCTAGCTCTAGCTCAGCGGATTGTTGAACTGAAGCACAAAATTGACCATGAGACGGCTCAGTTCAAGAAGCATATGGCTGCACTCAGCGTGCAAGACGTGAAAAACTTAAAGGTCATGTTGCACGACCTCAAAGAAAACTTTCTCAAGAAGCGTGAAGAAGCCAGAGGCTCTCATGAGCGCATGAAGGCTCTGGCTGACAAGTGTGTGCTAGCCTACAATGAGGCTGAGAAGCGCAAGGCACTTGGCCGTCCTGGCATCGACCCCAGGATGGCTACAAAGAAAAAGAAGTCTTCAGCTGACCAAGCTGCACCTTCAAGGAAGGAAGAGCCCCGCATAGTCTTCCCAAGCAGCATGACTAGCTCGAAGCCAAAGGTACGGTCAACTGCTTCTGAACAGAAAAGACGAGGGCTGCCGAGGCTGAAGCGAGAAAAAGGAAAAATCCTGACGCCTCTGATGCTGCTCCCTCCAAGAAGAAGCTAAAGACCAAGAAGAATCGGGCTGCTCCCACAGAGCCCTTGATTGTTGAACCCATTTCTGTGGTTCGTCTCGCGTCTGCAACTCAAGAACTTCGAATGACTTTTCATGAGCCTGCTTCCACAGAGGCTCACGAAGTGAAGATATTCCAGCAGGTGATCCCTCACTCACTGAAGACATTGGTCACCATGACAATGTTGAAGATGATGAAGTTCTTCCTCAAATCGAGTACAATGTGGTATCATCGCTGTTAAATGCAACAGCGAACTCATCAGCATTGGTCGTCCTCTGACGCCAATTGCACATGATGCTTCATGGGCTGATCACCCGCAACAACAAGACTCCCCCAGTACTCCCCAACAACAAGTCACTCCGCAACAACAAGTCACTCCCCAACAGCAACACCAAGAAGAAGAGGAAGACTTTGAGGCCCAGGCAACCCCATCTCCAAAGGCGTCTCCAGCATTTCGCAGGCTCCGCAGAGGGCAAAGGCCTCAAGTGCCTCTTTCGAGCGTTCCAGAAGGAGAAGTGCACCACCAACCTGTTGCACGTCAAGTGTTTTCAGAAGCCACTCCAACTGTGAATGTCTCTGAGTCTGAAGCCAAAGCTGCTGAAGACAATCTGGCTGCATCAGCCGCTGACACCCAAGAAGAAGAAGAAGAACGTGTTCCTACACCCCGATGGTTGAAGAAGTGATCCCGATATCAGCGTGCGGTGCCCGACCCTCCAGCTCCTCAAGTGGAGGTTGAAAACAATGAGGCTGCCACCTCCAACACCAATGAAGCCAATGGCGTGGTCATGGCTGAAGCCAATAATGAACTGTCCCAACCGCTCCCGAAGCCAATGAAGGAATTGTGCACGAAGCCAATGAGGCAACTGCTCCCGAAGCATCTGCTGAGCAGCTCAAGCCTCGATTCTTTGCACCATCGATTCCGCCACCAAGGCCCTACACAATCGAGCAAGCACACGACTATGGCGAGCTAGTCACAGTAAGATGGCATGTTCTGGTCCCTCCGCCTCATGCCTCTGGTCCTCAATTCGACTATCATGTTGCGCATAGGCCTCCGGTCCGAAGCGAAGCCAAGACGCCAAGGTTTCGAGCACCGCCACCTCAACTGGTTCTTTCAATGCAAATGGCTTCAAAGCCCACAATACTTTCTTTGACAAAGCAAAGAACCCCTACAAAAGGCCAAGGATCTCATCGACCGGTTCGGAGCTATCGGCAAAGAAGCTATTACTCACGTGTTACATGTATGACCAAGGCCGCATTTTCCCTCATATGCGCCTCGACACTGAAGCCATTGCGGACTGCCGTGCTTAGAAGAAGCACTTGATTGCTTTCATGATGCAGTCTGCTTGGCTTCAGTAATGCACAAAAAGCTTTGGAATGAAGAATTAGTGCCTCAATTCTATGCCACACTCCACATCATGCGGCTACAACAGAGATCACGAAGACATGGGTTCTCGAGTGGATGATTGAAATGTCCATCATGAAGCCAAAGCTCTTGACATCATTGAGCTCACAGGCCTACCCACTCCCGGAGAGCTATTTGAACCTGGATGTCAACTACACCGCGATGCCTTGGAAAGCATATTTCATAAGCCAGAACCAGACATGAGTCAGATGCTGAGCATGATGAAGCCACTACCACACGATGCTGAATACCCTCAGCACTTCCTTGTTGATGACCTTGAGTATCTGCCTCGCACCATATATCACATCATCAGGCGAACTCTATGGCCAATCAAAGGGCATTCATCGTCTGCAAAGCTTGATGGAGCAATGAAGACATTGGTCTTCTACATCCTCCATGGCATCAGCTTCAACACGCAAGATTTCTTCATCCGATAATTGGCTGCCTCTGGATCTGATCTGTTTGGTCTGAAGTTCTATGCTCCATGGGTCATGTGCCTCATCAAGATGCACTTTGCTATCAACTATCAACCATCTGCTCGCAATCATCTGATCTTTCTACCAGAGGTTGATATGTCTGTTGAAGCCATATACCCTGAGCCTGCCAAACACCTCTAAGTCTTCAGAACGCAGATCACCATAGCTTCTCTCAACCCATTGAAGGCGTCCAAGCGGTATCTCGTGTCTAAAGCAAGATAAGCATCACTCCTGGCTAAAGCGTCAAATGTAAAGCCTCTTGGTGGACGTCAATCGCATTCGTAACCTTAACACCAAGAATGCTTTTGTCACTCACGAGACTTGTCGGCGATCATGGAAGAGTTTGAACCTGCTCGATCTTGAAGCTGATCTTCAAGGCGATGGCTTCACTGAACGTTTCAAGTTTGACTCCACTCCTCCACGGAATGCAGTCTTACGGCGAACTCCATTTCTTGAAGACTCTGACTATTATTCCTCCGCGGCAACTGTCAATGCCAGAGTGATCGACGATGAAGCCGATGCTACTTCACCGCCCCCTACTTCTGCACGAATCGATACTGCGCCCAGCTCGTCTCCACCGCCAACCAACAACGACAACCCTGCTGCATCATCTTCTTCAGAAGAGGACGAGTAGATGCTCTATGTCTTCAAACCTTTTTCGTCCTTACTGACAAAAGGGGGAGAAACATATGAGTTTGATAGTCTTCAAGCGGGTTCATAAGGGCGGTTGCACTATATTTTGCCTAGTGTTTACAACTCTTGTTTTTGAAACATTTGGTTCTTTGAGTTGTAACACTTAAACTCGATGGTCGTCTGCTACTTATTTGCTTTACTCTGGTGCGATGATAAATTCCGCATGTGCAACGATAACTTCCACACTTAGATCATTCTGCAGACGTCCATTTTTCATTATGCATGTCATTCTCTTAGCTATATCATTTCATGCATGATGAATTATCTTCATAAGTTGAAGAGGATCTCCACAAGTACAACCTGCCATGTGCATTTGCATTCCAAAAGCAAACTACCTATATGCACATCTTCAGGGGGAGCCTTTGTCACTTATGAAGACAATTCCCCATCCTTTACAATTTCACATATTTTATCCCCGTTGAAAACTTCAACCAGTTTGTCATCAATCACCAAAAAGGGGGAGATTGTAAGTGCATCTAGTGCCACCCCTAGTTGGTTTTGGAGTATTGACGACAAATGTGGTTGAGGACTAATCGTTTGTGAGAATTGCGGGATAACGCAGTAGTGTCCCTCATTGATTCGGTTTACCTACGGAGCGACCCTAAAAATGTATGAAGACATTGAAGACAATGGTGGTATGTGAAGATATTCACATTGAAGACTATGACATGAGAAGACATTGAGTGAAGACTATGGGCCTTGAAGATCGTGTTGTTGCGTTGTTTCCTTTTCTTCTTTGTTGAGTCGTAGGAACCACCGTCTTCGTTAAGTGGGGTCCAAGTGATCATAGTCGAATGATGAAGTGATGCTCAACCCAAATCCTATGTCTTGACGAAGACAATGAGAGCAAAACTTATCCAGAGCTGGATGAGTCAGCTTTGCTTGTAGCCCAAGTAAAGTTGCGTGAGTGTTTGAAATCTGACCGTTGGAACACGTGTCAGTTCCTTAGTGACCCAGGATCATTTCGGACATAACAGGTCGGGTTGCCTAGTGGCTATAAATAGCCCACCCCCTACACCATAAATTGGTGGCTGCTCAGAGTTAGTGCACGGCTTTTGTCGTTTGAGAGCAACCCACCTCGAAGCCTTTGAGAGAGAAAATCCTTGCAAGGACAAAGCCCAAAACACCCGAGCCAAAGAGTGTTAGGCATCACTGAAGTTTTCTATGCATGTGACACGAAGACTTATTACACTTGAGGACTGTGAATCCTCCGGCCGGTAAGGCGTCGCGTTCGAGCATCCAAGAGTCGTTGTGGATTGCGGTGAACATCGTGCAGTGAAGGTTCGAAGTCTACCTTGAAGACTTACCAGAGTGATTGGGCGAGGACTGTGTGTCCTTAGCTCAAGGGAATAAGGTGAAGACGCGGTCTTGAGTTGAATCTCAGCCTCCCTAACCCGGATGTACAGTAGTCACAAGAATCTGGAACTGGTCCAACAAATCTGTGTCTTCAACTAGTGACCGGTTCTATCCCTTCCCTCCTTTACCCTAAGTTTGTCTTCGTGAAGTCATTGCTTATATGTCTTATCTGTTTGACTTCACTGCTTGACTTCTATTGTTGTTTGGCTTCATACTATCTTCCATCCTGATCCTTACTACATAGCTGCTATTAGTCTTGTCCGTTCACATTATTGCATACTTGACTATGGCTTGCTTGTTGTAGTTATCTTCCGCTGCATATCAACTAGGTCATTTCTGTTGTTTGTCTTTGAAGCATCCGTGTTTTGAAGACTTTCATAAAAATCGCCTATTCACCCCCCCCCTCTAGTCGATAACTAGCACTTTCAGTCTTCATAAGTGGCAAGGGCTCCCCCTGAAGATGTGCATATAAGTAATTTGCTTTTGGAATGCAAATGCACATGGCAGGTTGTACTTGTGGAGATCCTCTTCAACTTATGAAGATAATTCATCATGCATGAAATGATATAACTAAGAGAATGACATGCATAATGAAAAATGGACGTCTGCAGAATGATCTAAGTGCGGAAGTTATCATCGCACATGCGGAATTTATCATCGCATCACAGTAAAGAAAATAAGTAGCAGACGACCATCAAGTTTAAGTGTTACAACTTAAAGAACCAAATGTATCAAAAGCAAGAGTTGTAAACACTAGGCAAAATATAAAGCAACCGCCCATATGAACCTGCTTGAAGACTATCAAACTCATATGCTTCTCCCCCTTTTGTCAGTAAGGACCAAAAAGGTTTGAAGACATAGAGCATCTACTCGCTTTCATGAGAAGAAGGTGAAGCAGCAGGGTTGTCGTTGTTGTTTGGCGGTGCAGACGAACTTGGTGCAGTGTCGATGCGTGCAGAAGAAGGGGGCGGTGAAGTAGCATCGGTTTCATCATCGATCACTCTGGCATTCACAGTTGCCGCGGAGGAAGAATAGTCAGAGTCTTCAAGGGAGGGAGTTCGACGTAGGACCGCATTCCGTGGAGGAGTGGAGTCAAACTTGAATCTTTCCGTGAAGCCATCGTCTTGAGGATCTGCTTCAGCACTGAGCAGCATCAAACTCTTCCATGATCGACGACAGGTCTCGTGAGTGACAAAAGCATTCTTGGTGGCAAGATTTCAAATGCGATTGACGTCCACCAAGAGGCTTTGCATCTGTCGCTTGAGCCAAAAGTGATGCTTGTCTTGTTTCTGATGCAGTGCCACAAGAAGTTCTCGGTCATTCAGGACTCGAGAGCGCTTCTTAGGCCTTTGGGCAATTGTGCTCTCAGTAGCTTCAGTTTGTGCACGGTGAGGCATACGAGTGTTCCCAGCCATTGGATAGACATGAGTTACTGCTTGGACGCCTTCCATGGGTTGAGAGAAGCTATGGTGATCAGCATTTTGAAGACAAAGAGGCGTTTTGACGGGCTCGGGGTATATGGCTTCAATGACATATCAACCTCGGGTAGAAAGATCGATGATTTCGAGCGGAGGCCCGATAGTTGATAGCGAGTGTAGCTTGATGAGGCGCATGACCCATGGAGCATAAATTTCAGGCCAAAAGGTCGAACCAGGCGTAGCCGTTGCGGATGAAGAATTCTTGTGTATTGAAGCTGATGCCATTGAGGATGTAAAGACCAATGTCTTCATGGCTCCTTCAAGTTTTGCGATGATGAATGCCCTTTGATAGGCCACGAATTACTTTGATGATGTGATATATTGTGCGAGGCAGATACTCAAGGTCATCAACAAGGAACTCCTTTGGGTATTCAGCGTCAGGTGGCAAAGGCTTCATCATGCTCAACATCTCGCTCATGTTGGGCTCTGGCTTATGGAAGATGCTCTCCAGGGTATTGCGGTGGAGTTGACAATTAGGTTCGAACAGCTCTTCGGGAGTGGGTAGGCCTGTAAGCTCAATGACGTCAAGAGCTTTGGCTTCATGATGAACATTTCCTGTCATCCACTCGAGAACACATGTCTTTGTATCTCTGTAGTAGCCATGAATGTGGAGGTAGCATAGAATTGAAGCAAAAGTTCCTCATTCCAATGTTCTTTATGCATCACAAAGTTGAGCGGACCTGCATCACGAAAGCAGATCAAGTGCTTGTTCTAAGCATGGCAGTCCAGCAATGGCTTGATGTCGAGGCGCATATGAGGAAAATCGCCCTTGATCATCTGAGCAGGAGTAATAGCTTATTGTTGATAGCTCCGAATCAATCGATGATATTCTTGGCCTTGAATAGGGGTTCTTTGCTCTGTCGAAGAAAGTGTTGTGGGCTTTGAAGCCATTTGCATTGAAGGATCCTGTAGAGGTGGCAGTACGTGGGAACCTTGGCAGTCTTGGCTTTGGTTTCTGGATCAGAGGCCTATGCCCAACATGATAATCAAACTGAGGACCAGAGGCATGAGGCGGAGGGACCAGAATGGGCCATCTGAAAGTGACTAACTGACCATAGTTGTAAGCTTGCTCAATTGTATAGGGCCTTGGTGGCGGAACAGGAGCAGTGGCAACAACAGAGGCTTCAGGTTGCATAACAGGGGCTTCAGGAGCAGTTGCATCATTGGCTTCGGGCACATTGGTTGGTGCAGGCTCCACATTTGCTTCAGCCATGACTACGTCATTGGCTTCATTTGAGTTGGTGGTGGCAGCCTCAAGATTTTCAACCTCCACTTGATGAGCTAGAGGGTCACGCACTGTCACGTTCACTTCAGGAACAACTTCTTTAGTAATGGGGGGTGTAGGGACACGTTCTTGTACTGGGTTGTCATCGGCTGATGCAGCCGGATTGTCTTCAGCAGCTTTGGCTTCAGACACGAGACATTCACAGTTGGGTGGCTTCGAAACACTTGGCGTGCAACAGATTGGTGGTGCACTTCTCCTTCTGGAACGCTCGAAAGAGGGACTTGTGGCCTTGGTCCTTTGCGAAGCCTGCGGAATGCTGGCGACGCCTTTGGAGATGGAGTTGGTTGGGCCTCAAGGTCTTCCTCTTATTCTTGCACAGGTGGTATGACTTGTTGTTGTTGGGGAGTACTTGGGGAGTCTTGTTGTTGTGGGTGATCAGCCCATGATGCATCCTGAGCAATTGGCATCAGAGGACGACCAATGCTGATAATTTCGTTGTTCGTGGGAACAGGCGATGATACCAGGTTGTGTTTGATCTGAGGAAGAACGTCATCATCTTCAACATTGTCATGGTGACCAATGTCTTCAGCAGTGATGGGATCAACTACTGGAATGTCTTCAGCTTCAGGAGCCTCTATGGAAGCAGGCTCATGAACTATCATTCGTCGTTCTTGGAGTTCAGATGCAGGTCGAACCATTGAGATAGGTTCAACAACTAAGGGCTCTGTGGAAGTAGCCCGATTCTTCTTGGTCTTGCGCTTCTTCTTGGAGGGATCAGCATCAGAGGCTTTAGGATTTTTCCTTTTTCTGGCTTCAGCCTCGGCAGCCCTCGTCTTCTTCTGTTCTCAAGTGGCTGACCTGACATTTGGCTTCGAGCCAGTCATGCTGCTTGGGAAGACTATGCGAGGTTCTTCCTGCCTTGACGGTGCAGCTTGATCAGTTGATGGCTTCTTATTCTTTGCAGCCATTCTGGGGTCAATGCCAGGACGACCAAGAGCCTTGCGCTTCTCAGCCTCATTGTAGGCTAGTACACACTTGTCAGCCAGACTCTTCATGCGCTCACGAGAGCCTTTAGCTTCGTCTCACTTCTTGTGAAAGGCTTCTTTGAGCTCGTGCAGCATGGTCTTGAAGTTTTTGACATCTTGCACGATGAGCTTTGCCACATGCTTCTTGAACTGATCTTTCTCATAGTCGATCTTGTGCTTCAGTTCAACGAGACGCTGAGCGAGAGCTAGCTCAGAAGCAATGGCTCCATTGAAGGAGACGCTGAGGCCAATGGGAAGTTGCAGATCTTCAAAGCTAAGATTTGGGTTGTCAAACCACTCATCAATGAAGTGATGGATAATTGCCACATTAAAGAGAGGCAAATCATTGAAGATCTCTGCTTCTTCCTTGCTCTTGATCAGTTGCTCAAGAGCATCATCTGCAAGATCCTCATCGCTGGATAGATCAATATGCTCTTCTCGCAGAATGGCAGCAGGAGTTAATGACTGATCAATATGTTTGACGATTTTCTTTTTCTTCTCCGACTTCTTGGAGGTACGTGATTGATCTTGGACTGCACATCGTCTTGAGGAGGTGCGATGGCGATTAACACGTGAAGCTTTTGGAGGAGCAATGATCTTGAAACCTTAGCCTTCTTTGGCTTCTTTCGCTTTGGAGTAGGGGCTGGGGCTTCATCAGTGTCAGTGTCATCTTCAGAATGATCCACTTGGGCACCTTGGACCGCGATGTGAGTGATGAGGCCATCAAGGTTGTACAAAGGACCGATGACATTGGGTTCTGCATCACGGGAGCCGTCAGCACGGGGAGCAGAGGGACCAGGGTTGAAGTCTAATCCCAATGACTTCTTGTTTTCCTTGGCCGATGCCTTTGCGTGCTGGAAATTTCGCTTGAAGAGATTATCGTCACGACACTAGAGCAATGACGATGGGTCGGCATTTTCAGGCTGAGGTCCACGGACCATACATGGATAGAAACCCTGTGCAATAGCTTCAGCTCTGTTCTTGGGTGGAAGGCCTCGAAAGAGAATATCACCCCAAGGACTTTTGATAGCATTCTTCTCAGCGTATTCCTGGGTCACGAACTTGTATTTGAACCATTGTTCAGCCCAATATCGTCGAATCCATTGGATTCATGTCTTGCGCTGATTATAATTCTCTTCAGGATCTGTCTTGTAAAGCTCTGCTAGGTCATTAGGCAAATATTTTGATGTTCCCCCACGACGCTGTCTGCCACCCTTCCTTACTGATTTCTCCGCAGCCATGAACTTCAAACTGAATGGCTTCAACACGTTCAAAGGCTTCAAAAGCTTTCGCTTGCTGGACAAACAGGAACTGGCGTCGGGAGAGTTAATGTGATCTTTGTAAGAATTCTGCAAGCGAATGCGACTATGAGAACCAAGGATTCTCCCACGACATGTACCGTGACAGCATTAGAGATCACGAGGAAGGGAAGAGGTCATATGCATTCTCGGAAGATTTTGAAGATAAATCAGTTTGAAGACATTGACCTCATGGTGCGAAGACATTCACTTATCGTTGAGAGTTGGTTCCAGATTTATGCGAATCCGTGAATAGGTACAAGTGAGGAATCTAACTAGATATGAAGCTTAAGTGAATATACTAGGCAGTATGAGATCTGCGCATGAATAGATCTAACATTGTATAGGCAGAAACCAACTTTGGTAAACAGGTGAATCTTTGAGGATCAAAAAGATGGTAAAAATAGAGTTATATTTACCACACGAAGAACTGCTAGATGGGATGAGTAGGAGCCGAGCAGTTCAATCCACCGTGCCCTAACTTGGCAACGGAGGACAGCTACGGCGGCGGAGAGGACGATGTTCGCGGCCGGCGTGAGGACGGCGTCGGAGAAGTCGCGGCAACTAAGCGCTTCGCCGCCGGCGTCGTCGCGAGCTAGCGGTGGCGCTAGGGTTTTGACGAGGTGGAGAGGTGGAAGAAGGTTTTCTTTACCGCAGGGGACAAGTATTTATAAGGAGGTGTGCGGCACAGCACAATTACTTAGGTGCCCCTGGCGGTTCACATTTGAGGGGTACGTGGAAAGCATGCAACACACTCAGAGCTGTCCCACGTTCCCACGCCCTCCAGGTTTGTCGGATGGTCGTTCCGGCTTCTCCGGATTTCAACAATAAGGATGAATCGTTTAAAACAGACTTAATGTTTGTCTCTGTGTCTTCTGCTGACAAGGACGCAGAGAAGACATTCGACAGTTTCAATAGAATGCATATGATTTGGACAGATAGAGTTTGAGATAGAAAGCATAGAGATATTAGGGTCCGATCACATTCACTTAGTTCAAAAGATTCAACTAGGAAGACATAGCTATAAGTGAATGCTGTAGAGGACAGAACACTAGTATATATATATACATCAGAAAGCAATCAAATCAGCATAGTGAATAAAATCATGAAGATAAGTTGAACTTTGAAGACGAACCAAATGTGAAGACATAGCTAAAATAACACCATGAGTGAAATACTTCAAACAGAGAAATTTGGTGGTGGCGTTACCCACCGTATAGGAAGTATTAGACCCAGACACGGCGCACAATTATCGTGGCGCTCTGAAGTCAAATTCCACGTTAATGTATTCACTCTTAGAATGTAAGTCTTCATTGATTGAAGATATACTTTACTTCGTGTGTTGCACATCTAAGTCATCAACATGCATAAGTGTTAGGATGTGTGCCTGATCACATGACATTTGAGGATTCCAAGATATTTAGCTCACACCGTAACTTGCAAAATCTTTTCTCATCCAAGGGCTTTGTGAAGATATCGCGGCTGCTCTTGGTGTTGACGTGAATGATGTCAATATCCTTTTTCATGACATGATCTCTGAGAAAGTGATGACGAATTTCGATGTGCTTTGTCTTCGAGTGCTGGACTGGATTGTTGGCAATCTTGATGGCACTTTCGTTGTCGCAGAAAAGAGGTACTTGTTTCAGATTGATGCTATAGTCCTTGAGAGTTTGCTTCATCCATAGAAGCTGAGCGCAGCAATGTATTCAGATTCAGCAGTTGAGAGTGATACACAGTTCTGCTTCTTTGAAGACCAACAGACAAGTGATCGTGCCAGAAAGTGACATGTGCCTGATGTAGACTTGCGATCCACCTTGTCACCAGCATAATCAGCATCCGAGAATCCAACCAAATCAAATTCTGAGCCCTTTGGATACCATAATCCGAGTGTTGGGGTGTGAGCCAAATATCGAAGAATTTGCTTCACAGCTAAGTGATGCGATTCCTTTGGTGCAGCTTGGAATCGAGCACACATGCAAACACTAAGCATAATATCTGGCCTAGATGCACATAGGTAAAGTAAGGAACCAATCATGGAGCGGTATACCTTTTGATCAAATTCTTTACCATTGTTGTCCGGGCCGAGATGGTGTTTGGCTGGCATTGGTGTCGTGTAACCTTTGCAATCTTGCATTCCAAACTTCTTCAGACAATCTTTGAGGTATTTTTCTTGAGATAAGAAGATGCCATTCCTTTGCTGACGAATTTGAAGACCAAGGAAGAACTTCAGCTCACCCATCATGGACATCTGATGTTGCTCTTGCATCATGTATCCAAACTCATCACTATACTTCTGGTTGGTGCAGCCGAAGATAATGTCATCCACATATATTTGGCACACAAACAGTTCACCATCATATGTCTTTGTGAAGAGTGTGGGATCGAGGGATCCAGGTTTGAAGCCTTTGCTCTTCAGGAAGTCTTTGATCGTATCATACCAAGCGCGAGGAGCTTGTTTGCGGCCATACAGTGCTTTGTTTAGCTTGTACACCATATCAGGATGTTTTGGATATTCAAAGCCAGGTGGTTGAGCGACGTATACTTCTTCTCCAATCTTGCCATTGAGAAAATGCACTCTTCACATCCATTTGATATAGTAAGATGTTGTGGTGGTTAGCGTAGGCTAACAGGATGCGAATAGCTTCAAGCCTTGCCACATGAGCAAATGTTTCATCGAAGTCAATTCCTTCAACTTGAGTATATCCTTGAGCCACAAGATGTGATTTGTTTCTGACGACTTGACCATGCTCATCTTGCTTGTTTCGATATATCCATTTTGTACCAATAATGTTATGCTTGCGAGGGTCAGGACGCTTGACAAGTTCCCAAACATTGTTCAGCTTGAACTGTTGAAGTTCTTCTTGCATATCTTGTATCCATTCAGGTTCCATAAATGCTCCAGCGACTTTCTTGGGTTCTGATATTGACACAAAAGAAAAGTGTCCATAGAAATTTGCTAACTGTGTTGTTCTTGAGCGAGTAAGTGGACCAGGTGCATTGATGCTATCAATTATCTTCTCAATTTGTACTTCATTTGTGACTCGAGGATGAATTGGACGAAGACTTTGCTCTTGCTGATCATTGTCATCATTGGGAGGATTATCTTCAGACTAAGCATTGTCTTCAGGTTGTTAGGTGCAGAAATGATAAGTTCCTCTTCTGGCTGTGCTTCAGAAGGCATGATTTCTCCAGTTCCCATCAACTTGATAGAATCACTGGGCGGAGCTTCATCTAGTGCACTTGGCAGGAGCTCTCTTTGTGAACCATTGGTTTCATCAAATCGCACGTCCACAGTTTCGACGATTTTGTAGAGATAGAGGTTGAAGACTCTGTAGGAGTGCGAGTCCGTTCCGTAACCGAGCATGAAGCCTTCATGAGCTTTAGGTGCAAATTTTGACTTCTGATGGGGATCCTTGATCCATCAATTTCTTGGTGTCTTGTACTCGTCGAGCATTGTTCGAACCATCTCAATGAGGGTTACATTCTTGCGCTCTCGATGCCATTTCTTTGAGGTGTGTATGGGCGAAAACTCATGAGTGATTCCCATTGTATCGAGATAGAGATCAAGTCCGGTGTTCTTGATCTCGATGCGTTGTCACTTCGATATGCTTGATCTTGGCGCCATAATTGGTCATGGCTCGATTGGCGAAGCGTCTGAAGACATCTTGTACTTGATCTTGTAGAAATTATGTGCACCCATGTATATCTTGAGTAGTCATCAACAATGGCGAAGCCATAGAGACAAGCAGTTGTTGTGAGGGTAGAGTAGTGAATAGGGCCAAATAAGTCCATGTGTAACAGCTCGAAGGGTTGAGATGTCGTCATGATTGTCTTCGACGGGTGCTTTGCCCTAGTCATCTTTCCAGCTTCGCAGGCACCACACAGATGATCCTTCTTGAACTTGACACCTTCGATGCCTATGACATGCTTCTTTTTGGCAAGTGTGTGTAAGTTCCTCATGCCAGCATGCCCTAGCCTCCGATGCAGAGCCAGCATTCTGAAGCTTTTGCAAGAAGACATACGACAAGCTGTGGACCTGCTGAGAAATCTACCATGTATAGATCATCTTTCCGATACCCTTCAAAGACTAGAAACTTGTCAGATTCCATTAGTACAAGGCAACGATATTTTCTGAATAGCACAATCATGTTTAAGTCACAAAGCATTGAGACAGACATTAAGTTGAAACCAAGGGATTCAACAAGCATCACTTTATCCATGTGTTGATCCTTTGAGATTGCAACTCTACCTAGACCCAATACCTTGCTTTTACCAAGTGTCAAGAAATGTGATGTGACTCTTGTCGATGGGCGTAAGGTTGAGTCCATGAGAAGACTTGATCACCAATCATATGATTAGTGCATCCGCTGTCCATAATCCATTACGAAGCATGAGGTGTCATACCCTCTGATGCAGTTAGGGGATAGGCTTCACCAAGAGCATTGTGAAGCATAAACATTTGACGGAAAGTGGATTATTGAAGCTCAAATCAAGATTAGGACTGATAGGATGAGGCAAACGATTCAGGAACAAAATACATAGTGAGACCATTTGGGCATTTAATCTTGCGCCCTACAAGATGTTTTGGTCCCCAAAAATAGCATCGAGGCGCCTTTGATTTTCGGTGGAGACCCTTTCTGCAAAGAAAGTTAATTCTTCTTAACCACCCACATCTTCAGGGGTGGCTTAGAAGCAATGAGTCTAAGTGCAGCATCTGAGAACTTCGGCTTTGGAGCCCTAGCAAATAGACTTGCAGGAGATGAGTGATACTCATATGAATAAGCAGAAAAGTTCTTAGTTCTATGAACATAGCGGTTTGAAGACACACGCTCATATTCATAGGTTTGAGTACGGTTTCCCTGCAAAACATTGGCGTTAGGGTGACTCAGGTGAGTCCTCTGTCTGTTTGAAGCTTTTGGACCATATGACGCCTTAGGTCTGGGTTTTGTCTTCATCCCAGGTGGTGTCATGATCACATTAACTGGATGATTCTCAAGACAACTTTTGGGAACCCAGATCTTCTTCATAGGTGGTCCATTCCTGCAGTTAGTACCAATATACCTGGCAAACGCTTCACCATTATGATTTTTGAACAGTTTATAGTTTGCATCAAAGGATTCATCAATGATAATAGGATTAGCACAGGTAAAGCCAGATAAGGTGGATGGATCCACTGAAGGTTCCTTTGTAGCAACCCATGTGGTTTTGGGATACTGCTCAGGCTTCCAGTAGGAACCATCAACATTCATTTTCCTCTCGAACCCAACACCCTCTTTCCTAGGGTTTTGGTTCAGAATCTGCTTTTTGAGGACATCGCAAAGTGTCTGATGTCCTTTCATACTTTTATACATCCCAGTTTCAAGCAATGTCTTCAACCTAGCATTTTCATCAGCAATAGTAGTGGTATCCTCCGCAGAGGGGTTAGTTACCACATCAGTAGTTGAAGACAATGCAACAGTAGCAGCAGTTGAACATTCAGCAACAGAGGTAGCGATATCATGCTCAAGGCATTTTAGACATGGTGGTTCTAATCCATCCTGAGCAGAACTGATCTGTTGAGCGCGAAGTGACTCATTCTCTTTTTGAAGATCTTCATGAGCCGCTCTCAATTTCTCTTGCTTGCTTTGAAGATAATCATAGGAGAGCTTTTCATGAGTGGTTGAGAGTGATTCATGACGACTTTCAAGTTCTTGGTACTTAGCATGAAGATTTTTTATGTCTTCAACTAAGGACTGTGAACGTGTCATTTCCGCGTCCAGCAGGTCATCGCTTTTGTCTAACAATTTTAGAGTATGTTCCATAGCTTTTTGTTGTTCAGTTGCAATTTTAGCAAGTGTTTTGTAGCTGGGCTTGGATGCACAATCAGAGTCATCTTCACTTGATGTTTGAAAGTAAGCATCACATGATTTTACCTTGGCACCACGTTCCATGAAGCAGTAGGTGGGAGCAGGGTCGTCCTTGTCATCAGCTTCAGCGTTGGTGTGGAACTCATTGTCTTCAGTGTTGAAGATGGACTTGGCAACATAAGCTGTGGCTAGAGCCAGACTTGCAACACCAGGGTCGGACTCCTCTCCAGACTCCACTTCCACCTCCTCAGAAGCCAGATGAAGACTTCTTATGAGATGAAGACTTTGATGAGGACTTGGAAGAAGACTTTGAAGATTTCTTCTTCTTCTTGTCATCAAAATCATATTCCTTGCTCTTCTTCTTCTTCTTCTCATTGTCCCACTTGGACACTTAGATATATAGTGTCCAGGTTTCTTGCACTTGTGACATGTTCTCTTCTTGTGGTCATGAGTGGAAGCTTCATCATTTCTTGAGCTAGATCGTGAAGACTTTCTGAAGCCCTTCTTCTTAGTGAACTTCTGGAACTTATTCACAAGCAAAGCAAGTTCCTTTCCAATGTCTTCAGGATCATCAGAATTGCAGTCAGATTCTTCTTCAGATGAGGAAACAACTTTTGCCTTCAAAGCGCGAGTTCGTCCATAGTTGGGACCATAGATATCTCTTTTCTCGTAAAGTTTGGAACTCATGTGTGTTGAGCCTCTCAAGTATATCGACGGATCGAGTGTCTTGAAGTCAGGGCATTCTTGTATCATGAGAGCAAGGGTGTCAAAGGAGCTGTCAAGTGATCTCAGTAGTGTCTTGACGATTTCGTGCTTGGTAATCTCAGTGGCGCCGAGAGCACGAAGCTCATTTGTGATGTCGGTGAGACGATCAAACGTGAGCTGGAAATATTCATTGTCATTTCTCTTGAAGCGGTTGAAAAGGTTGCAAAGAACACTGATCCTTTGATCTCTGTGGGTTGAGACGCCGTTGACCTTGGATAGCCAGGTCCTGACTAACTTCGGCGTTTCGAGCACTCACACGGCCATACCGTCCTTTGGTCGGATGACCACAGATAATGGTCTTGGCGGTTGAGTCGATTGAATGAACTTCTTGACATCAGCGGTGACACCTTCACCAGTTTTGGGAACGCCGTTCTTGACGACATACCAGAGGTCGACATCAATGGCTTCAAGATGCATGCGCATCTTATTCTTCTAGTAGGGATATTCAGTTCCATCAAACATGGGGCAAGCAGCGGAGACTTTGATTATCCCTGCAGTCGACATAGCTAAAACTCCAGGTGGTTAAACCGAATCACACAGAACAAGGGAGTACCTTGCTCTGATACCAATTGAAAGTGCTAGTTATCGACTAGAGGGGGGGGTGAATAGGTGATTTTTATGAAAGTCTTCAAAACATGGAAGTTTCAAAGACAACCAATAGAAATGACCTAATTGATATGCATGAAGATAGCATGAAGCCAATCAACTATAGTAGTCAAGCAATGAAGTCAAACAGGTACGACAAATAGGCAATGACTTCACGAAGACAAACACTAGGTAAGGGAAGGGAGAGGATAGAACCAGTCACTTGTTGAAGACACATGATTTGTTGGACCAGTTCCAATTGATGTGACAACTGTACGTCTGGTTAGGGAGGTTGAGATTCAACTCAGAAGACCGCGTCTTCACCTTATTCCCCTTGAGCTAAGGACACACAGTCCTCGCCCAATCACTCTGGTAAGTCTTCAAGGTACACTTCCAAACCTTCACAGACTTCGTTCACCGGCGATCCACAATGACTCTTGGATGCTCGAGCACGCGACGCCTAACCGGCCGGAGGATTCACAGATCCTCAAGTGTAATAAGTCTTCAGTCACGAGATGAGAAAGACTTGATGATGCCTAACACTCTTTGGCTCGGGTGTTTGGGCTTTGTCCGCAAGGATTTCTCTCTCTCAAAGGCTTCGAGGTGGGTTGCTCTCAAACGACAAAAGCCGTGCACTAACTCTGAGCAGCCACCAATTTATGGTGTAGGGGGTGGGTTATTTATAGCCAATAGGCAACCCGACCGGATATGTCCGAAATGACCTTGGGTCACTAAGGAACTGACACGTGTTCCAACGGTCAGATTTCAAACACACACGGCAACTTTACTTGGGCTACAAGCAAAGCTGACTCATCCAGCTCTGGATAAGATTTGCTCTCATTGTCTTCGCTCGAAGACATAGGATTTGGGTTGAGCATCACTTCAGTCATTCTGACTTTGTTCACTTGGACCCCACTTAACAGTACGGTGTTTCCTATGACTCAACAAAGAAGAAAAGGAAACAACGAAACAACACAGTCTTCGCGCTCCATAGTCTTCACTCAATGTCTTCTCATGTCATAGTCTTCAATATGAATATCTTCACATACCACCATTGCCGTCAATGTCTTCATATATTTTTAGGGGTCATCTCCGGTAGGTAAACCGAATCAATGAGGGACACTACCTGTGTTATCCTGCAATTCTCACAAACACATTAGTCCCTCAACCAAATTTGTCGTCAATACTCCAAAACCAACTAGGGGTGGCACTAGATGCACTTACAGTTGTCTCGGGAACTAGGAAAGTATCAGACCCAGCTAACTATTGCTAACGCCGAACTGGAGAAATCCAAGAAGGCGTCACCTGGTAATGTTTCCCTCCATCGAGAAAACATAATTATATACCAACAATGCTAACACTGTTGCTCATCTCATGATAGTATCATCAGATCAACTGGAGGAGTAATTGAAAGCCGCTTAAGGGGGAGAACAAGAAGCCAAAAGAATACTAGCCGCGGGCGAGTGTGTGCTGACACGAGTCAAGGAGGAGAAGAACAAGCTCCAGGATTCCAATACCCAGCTGTGCGAAGAACTGAAAGATGTACGGGCCCAGCTGGCTAACTCCGTGAAGGAAATAAGAGGCTTCGAGGCGGCATATTTAGTATGTGGTCAAACTTACCTCCGTGTAATTCAGAGATAAAGGGGACTGACAAAGTTATGTCTGCAGGTATGCTGACTTGCCGTCCTGAAGAGGAGATGTCCGGATTCTCGGGCGATCTGCTACAAGTGCTGTCGCAAATGCACGAGCAAGCTCGGCGGGCGATGCGAAGTGTTGCCAAGGCCTTATTGCCATCCGCCTCCCCTCCAGGAAAGATGGAGGAGCTTATACATCTATTGAAGGGAGCGCGGCGGTGCTTTCGATTATGGAAGATATCGGCCTGCCAGGAAGGTGCACGAGAAGCCTGGGCCATGGTGAAAACACGGTATACCAAGCTTGATCTGAATCATATGGCCCGGGTCGGACCTCTAGGGTCAGATGGAAAAGAAATTCCCATTAATTTGGTATATGACCAAGTCGAAGTAGCCGCCAAATATTCCCAATAGGATTGTAAGTTAGATAGCCTGTTAGACGGTATAGAGGAGGGAAATATTGAGTCCAAGTGACTATGTACTTTCGTTGACATATTTGTCCCTAGCCGGATTGTAAAACGATTGTCATGGCGGACCTTTTCGCGTCGACCTCTGGACCCGAAGGTGCGGAGTTTTTCTGAATACCTGAGCAGCAAAAATAGACTAGGGTATGTGTGGAAACTAGGCGTAGGGGTCATAGTTGCTTGAACAGACAAGTTGTATCCAGCTAGCTATGTTATATTACATTGTAATTGTAAGAAACATCTTCCAGAGAGAATAGTTCCGTTAAGGGTTCCTTTCCCTGGGTGTACATGTGTTAATGTGCATGTCCGAGCTGTGATTGAAGAAATCGTAGTATACATAATGTCTAGGGGTTCACAATGAGGTGAATGAAAGAACATCTTTAGTCTGCCGACTAAATATTTCCTTAAGACTGCTAGCTTTCGGCTTCATCGAGTCTAAGGTACACATCCGGATGACCCGACAGTAACAATCGCAGAGGTGCTACCTTTATGCCCTAGCCGAACTAACGAGAATGTAGGGCATAAGCACAGGAGCCAGGCAACCCAGCTTGGCCAAAACTTAAGTCATATCGATGCATATAATGGCAAAGAAAAGGTACATACGGGGGAAAACATGCATATGTGATGAGCTTGATGCTCGGAAAAAAATTAATAATAAGCTTCATAGGTGCACGGTTGAGCCGTACGAAGGGCTTTAAGGCTAAAAAGGAAAAAAGGCGAAAAGAGAGGAAGAAGCAATGGAAACAATAGGGAGAAGGAAATGAACAAAGAGTTCGGCGCTAGGCATAGAATATTCGGAGTCTAGCCGCGTTCCAGGGGTCCGGCTCTAGGCGATTGTCAGATGCATCACGCATGCGGTACACTCCTCCAGTGAGAACTTCGTCAACGGGTGTCGTGCACTCGGTGGGGCATGCTTTCCGGACTCTTTGCCGGAGTCCCTACAACCTTTCTTCTTTCCCCTGTCCTCCTTGGCGGGAACTGCCGCTGCCTCTGCCGCGACTGCGTCCTGGTATATCTTGTCCACACAGATGATTGCATCCTTCTCATCTGATGGGATGGTGATGACTCCCAGTGGCCCAGGCATCTCCAAGGTGTTGTAGGCATAGTGGGATGCCGCCATGAATTTAGCCAGGGATGGGCGTCCAAGGATCCCATTGTACAGTAGGGGGAGGTCAACCACATCAACACAATCTTCTCAGTCCGATAGTTCAGCTCTCCCCCAAACGTCACCGACAACGTGATCTTTCCCTTAGGATGGCTCCTGCCGGGATTAAGTCCTTGAAACGTGCTGGTAACCTCTAGTTCTCCCTTTGCTATCTAAAGCTTGCTGATAACTGTCCGGGAAATCATAGTCAACCCAGCTCCGCCGTCCACCAACATTTTTTTGACCTTGAGGTTGCGAATTGTTGGAGAGACAACCAATGGCAAACATCCTACCGCAGTGGTACGGATAGGGTGATCTTCTTCGTCAAAGATGATGAGCGTGCGGGACCATTTGAGCGGCTTCCGGGCCTCTGGCACTGGCTCCACGACATTGACTTATCGTGCCCACCGCTTGAGCTGGCGGTGAGAGGTGTGCACAGATGCACCCCCGTCAATGCATAGGGTGTTAGTGTCCTTTTGAAACTCTTGCTCATTGGTTTCCTCTTCATCCCCTCCATCACTCTCATCTTCACAAGCTTCTTTCTCTCGACCTCTAGCGGGCTTTCCTTGGTTCTGAAAGGGTTTCCCGGGGCGATTTGCTTCACCACCTCGACCCTTACTGCCAGCAACACTCTGACCCTTTTCCTTGTCACGCTTCTCATACTCTGCTCTCTCTCTCTCTCTCTCTCTCTCTCTCTCTCTCTCTCTTGACAAGCTGCTCAACCTGATAGAACTCTTGAAGGTTGTGGCCCTTGGTCTCATGGATTTTGCAATACAACCCATCACCTTTCCCGGCCTTCTCGGCAGCAGCGGCTTCCCAGCAGTCAGCACACACGGCAGCTTCCTTGCCGGGGGCCTCGGCTTTGGCCTTCTTGCCAGTACTAGGCGTACCCGAACCTTCAATAGTCATCACTGCCTTATCCTTCCGCTTCTTACCGCGCTTCTTGCTCTTCTTTTGACTGGTTGATTCATCATCATCCTTTGAACCGACATCGATGCAGTCTTCCTCTCCGGGAAACTTCCTTCCCTCCTCCATCCGAGCACACTTATCCACTAAGGTGTAGAGCTCCTTCACAGTCTTGGGCAACCGCACGTTCATCTTGGAACAAATCCGGTGGTTGCGCACATTGGACTGGAAGGCAGCTATCACAGCTGCCAGATGGATATTTGGGATGTTTCTATGAACTTCGTTCAATCTTTGTAAATACTTACAGAGGGTATCTCCTTCCTTATGTTGGAGAAGCTGTAGGTCGCTGGGTCATGAGGGAGTCTTGGATTAGGGGGTCCTCAGACAACTAGACTATATACTTTGGCCGGACTGTTGGACTATAAAGATACAAGATTGAAGACTTCGTCCCCGTGTCCGGATGGGACTCTCCTTTGCGTGGAAGGCAAGCTTGGCAATTCGGATATGTAGATCTCCTCCCTTGTAACCGACCCTCTATAACCCTAGCCCCCTGCGATGTCTATATAAACCGGAGGGTTTAGTCCGTAGGACAAGAACAATCATAATCATAGGCTACCTTCTAGGGTTTAGCCTCTACGATCTTGTGGTAGATCAACTCTTGTAATACTGATATCATCAAGATCAATCAAGCAGGAAGTAGGGTATTACCTCCATCGAGAGGGCCGAACACAGGTAAACATAGTGTCCCCTGCCTCTGTTACCATCTGCCTAAGGCGCACCGTTCGGGACCCCTACCGAGATCCGCCGTTTGACACGACATTGGTGCTTTCATTGAGAGTACCAGCGTGTGCGTCACCATAAGGCTTGATGGATCGCCGATCATCGGAAGCGATTCAATCCAGGTGAAGTTTTCTCCTTGGACAGATCTTCATATTCGGTGGCCGCTTTTCTGGGCCAACTTCGCTTGCCTTCGAGCAGATTGAGAGCTATGCCCCGGCGGTCGGTCGAGTTGGAAACTTAAACTATACGCCGACATACGTGGAGACTTGGTCTTGACGGATTCGAGCCCATGTCGAGTCGCCCGCCGATCCACGGCGAGCATGATTTAGCTCTGCCATCGGACGGTGTTCGGGAGATCACACCTGTTGCTACTCTGGCCCTTGATCCGGAGCAGATCGCGCCGTCCGAGGACGGGTGGATGGACCCCGCCATGGAGGCCGCATACTCAGCAGCGATAGAGCCGAATACTGACTTCACCTCCTACGAGACCTGTGTTCCCGGACCCTTGGATTCGTCCCCCGCCACGGGCTCCGAACCGCCGGCGTCCGTGCCTATCGAATCTGATTGGGCACCGATTATGGAGTTTTCCTCCGCAGATATCTTTCAGCACTCGCCCCTGGGCGACGTGCTGAATTCATTAAGGTCTCTCTCCATGTCAGAAGGCCCTTGGCCAAACTATGTCCGGCTTGAGTGGGAAGCGGACGGCGAAGAAATTCGTTCCCCACCCACCACCCACTTAATAGCCACTGTCGACGACTTAACCGACATGCTTGATTTCGGCTCCGAAGAAATCGACGGTATGGATGATGATGTAGGAGAAGAACATGAACCACCGCCCACAGGGCGCTTGAGTGCCACCTCAACGTATGATATATACATGGTGGACACCCCCAAAGAAAGCGATGGCAATAAGGCAACAGAGGATAATCTCCTCGAACAACAATCTAAGCACCGGCGTCAACGGCGCCGCTCTAAGCCCCGCCATAGCAAAAGCGGTGATACCGGCACAAGAGACAATAATGTTGCGGATAGTGCCGAAGACGAAGACAATCCCCTCCAGCCAGGCATCGAGCGGGAGTATGGGCAAGATAGCCCTAAGGAACAGGCAGCAGACGGAGAATCAGAGGATGACAATTACATGCCTCTCTTCGAAGACGAGGTGAGCCTCGGCGACGAAGAATTTATCGTGCCTGAGGATCCCGTCGAACAGGAGCGGTTCAAGCGCTGGCTTATAGCCACAGCAAAAAGCCTGAAGAAAAAGAAATAGCAGCTTCAAGCTGACCAAGATCTGCTAGCGGATAGATGGACTGAGGTCCTGGCGGCCGAGGAATACGAAATCGGGCGCCCAACCAAAAGTTACCCAAAGTGCAGGTTGCTACCCAAACTCGAGGAAGAAGCATTAAAGCCTACACTTCCAGCGTATGATGCGACTGACCGGACACCTCGTGGCCGAGACAAAGCGGCATGTCAGGCCGAAGTACAACCCGCACCCCGTCGCCAGTTAATCAAATATACCAAGGCAAGGGGTAACACACAGGACCTGCGAGACGTATTGTAAAACAAAGCAGGACATGCAAGATCTATCTACGGATCACGGGGGCGCGCCACAACGCGTGACGACAACCATCACGCCGGATATACTAAAAGCAAATTCGGCCGGGCCAAATACAGCAGACAGGACTCGTATGAACTGCGTCGTGATATAGCCCGGCACAGAGGCGCCGCACACCCCCTATGCTTCACTGATGAAGTAATGGATCACGAATTCCTGGAAGGTTTTAAACCCGTGAAAATTTAATCATATGATGGTACAACAGACCCCGTGGTATGGATTGAAGATTTCCTCCTCCACATCCACATGGCCCGCGGTGACGATCTACATGCCATCAAGTACTTCCCGTTAAAACTCAAAGGACCTGCTCGGCATTGGCTCAATAGCCGGCCGGCAAACTCCATTGGCAGTTGGGAGAATTTGGAGGACGCATTCCTTGACAACTTCCAGGGCACTTATGTGCAACCACCGGATGCCGATAACTTGAGTCACATAACCCAACAGCCAGGAGAATCAACCAGGAAATTCTGGACTCGGTTCCTAACTAAAAAGAACCAAATTGTCGACTGTCCGAATGCCGAGGCCTTAGCGGCATTTAAGCATAACATCCGCGATGAATGGCTCGCCCGACACCTCGGCCAAGAAAAGCCGAAGTCCATGGCAGCCCTCACGACACTCATGTCCCTCTTTTGTGCGGGCGAGGATAGCTGGCTGGCTCGCAGCAACAACACATCAAGAAACACTGGCAATTCAGATGCGAAAGATAGCAATGGTAGGCCACGTCGCAACAGACACAAGCGCTGCAACAACGGCGACAATGCTGAAGACACGGTAGTTAATGCCGGATTCAGTGGCTCTAAATCCGGTCAGCTGAAAAAGCCGTCCAAAAGAAGCAATACGGGCCCGTCCAGCTTGGACCGCATACTCGATCGTTCATGCCAAATTCACGGCACCCCCGATAAACCAGCCAACCACACCAATAGAGAATGCTGGGTGATCAAACAGGCCGGCAAGTTGAATGCTGAAAACAAGGAAAAGGGGCTGCATAGTGACGAGGAGGAGGAGCCTCGGCCGCCGAACACAGGAGGACAGAAGAAATTAACTCCCCAAGTGACAACGGTAAACATGATATACGCAACCCATATTCCCAAGCGGGAACGGAAGCATGCACTGAGGGACGTCTATGCGAGGGAGCCAGTCGCCCCAAAGCTCAACCCATGGTCTTCTTGTCCGATCACTTTCGATCGCAGGGACCACCCCACCAGTATCCGTCATGGCGGTTCTGCCGCATTGGTCCTTGACCCCATCATCGACGGATTTCACCTCACTCGAGTCCTTATGGACAGTGGCAGTAGCCTAAACCTTCTCTATCAGGATACAGTGCACAAAATGGGTATAGACCCCTCGAGGATCAAACCCACCAAAACCACCTTTAACGGTGTCATCCCAGGTGTAGAGGCCTATTGCACGGGCTCAATCACACTGGAAGTGGTCTTCGGATCTCCGGACAACTTCCGAAGCGAGGAGTTAATCTTCGATATCGTCCCCTTCCGCAGTGGCTATCACGCACTGCTCGGACGAACCGTATTTGCCAGATTCAATACGGTACCGCATTATGCATACCTCAAGCTCAAAATGCGAGGACCTCGCGGGGTTATAACAGTTAATGGAAACACAGAACGCTCGCTCCACACGGAGGAGCACACGGCGGCCCTCGCAGCAGAAGCGCAAAGCAGCCTTATGAGGCAAACCGCCAATTCGGCGAAAAAGTCCCCGGACACCTTCAAGCGAGTCCTGAGTACCCTGTAAGAGGATCGCCAGGCACGTTTAGAGTTCGCCTAGCAATTCGGCCTCCATCCTAGTCCCTGACAAGCGGCGAAATTTGCGCCGCGCGTACATAATTATGCACTCAAGATACCATGGGCATAGACGGAGGCACGGCCACGGCACGGCCCACAATGCGGCTCAACCGCTTCAGGACTTGTATACCTTTAACATTTTCTTCCTCTCAGGCCCCTATTCTCTGAAGGCCCTCTCCGATCGTCCGATTATCGGACCCGTCACGGGAAGGAAACACCAAGGAAGCAAGAAGCTTTGACGTACAAGGGAATCCTCAGGTGGTCTCTGATAATGATCGATATACCTGTTTTGCATGCCCACACGCAGCTTGACCTTGGATAGGACATGTCAAATAGTCCTATTTTTTACCTATTGCACTACATGTATGCATACGCTTTGACGTGTCATTTAAATAACAATATACAGCATTAGCTCATTATTGCATTCCTTTATCTTTTTTCCTGTCTGCTTATTTATGACAAATTGCACCCGTACATTCTGATACGACCAGTGCGCCAGGGGCTTCGGTGTACCCCATAACATGGCATAAAAAGTCCGAACACTTTCGATAGTGCGGCACCCCGAACTTATAGCATTATATGCATCAGATCCGACTCATGTCTTGGGTTAATAGTTGGGTTTGCCAGGCTCCCATGTTTTGGTACCTTACATTCCGCTATATCGGCTAAGGTAGCACTGGGAGAACTACTGCGATTGTTCCCGGTTCTTCCGGACGAGCACCTCAGTAGAGAAAGCCGAAAACTGACTTTCATGATGCGGCGAGAGCTGGTCGCTGTTCGAGAGGTCTCAAATCCTTAAAGATTTTTTCCGCTTCCGGCGAGGAGTCGGCCTTGTCCAATTTAGGCGTACATAGCGCCCCAAGTTCGGCCTTCCGAATACTAGGGGCTTCCCCAAAATTAAAATTGTAGACTTCTATGGCTAAGTGAGAGTGATAAAGCTTTATAGTCTGATTGCCTGGTTCGTTGTGCTGAACACCTCCTTGGAAGGACCCAAAATTGGGATAACGAGTGATCAGGTTTATCCCGAACACCTCAATAGTAGTTACATGGGGGCAGAAGCCGACGACTCGCCAACTCTCAAATTTTATAAACGGCCGCACAAAAGGTAATATTTAAAATTAGCAATGTTACATAGCGCACATGAACTCGTTTCATACTATAGGATCACATGAGTACATTCATTCAAATATTACATCCTCAGCACATTCCTCTGCCGCAAGGCGAGCACCCTTCAGGACACTGTCATAATACTTTTCGGGCTGGCGATGCTCCTTGCCCTCCGGCGGCCCCTCCTTCACCAGCTTTTCGGCGTCCATCTTCGCCCAGTGCACTTTCGCCCGGGCAAAAGACCCACGCGCACCCTCAATGCAGACGGACCGCTTTATGACTTCAAACCGTGGGCAGGCGTCCACAAGCCGTCTTACCAGGCCGAAATAGCTGCCAGGCAGGGGCTCGCCAGGCCACATCCGGACTATGAGGCCCTTCATGGCCAGTTTGGCTGCCTTATGAAGCTCGACCAGTTGCTTCAACTGGTCGCTCAAGGGCATCGGATGTTCGGTCCCAGTATACTGAGACCAGAACAACTTCTCCGTCGAGCTCCCTTCCTCGGCCTTGTAGAACTCCACGGCATCTGACACACTGCTGGGTAGATCTGCGAACGCTACTGGAGAGTTCTGAATTCGGTTAAGTAAAAGGAAAGTTTCCTTCACGTGCTTGCTTTGCATAATGAATTCCTTACCTGCCGCTATCTTCTTAACCGCCTCAATTTCCTGGAGGGCCTTTTGGGCTTCGGCCTTGGCATTTTGTGAGTTCTCGAGGGCCTTCGCAAGCTCAGACCCTTGCGTCTTAGAGTCACGCTCCAAGGACTCGTACTTCTTGACAAAGTCCTGGAGGTCTTGCTGCACCTCGCCGACTCGGGCCTCTTGCTTCTCGTGCTCGGTGCGCTCCTTGGCCGCTTTGCCTTCGGCCTCGGACAGCGCCTTCTTCAGGGCCGCACCTTCGGTCGTGGCACTTGCAAAATTCATGAAGATCCTGTGATCTAACAACCACTTTCCTTTTTCTTTATCAATAAACAGACAAGGTATTACTTACCTTTGTTCTCTTCGAGCCGCCTCTTGGTAAGGCCGAGCTCTTCCTCAGACCGCTCAAGGTCCCGCTTCAGTGCAGAGACCTCCGCCGTGCGAGCGGCAGCGGCCAGTAGTGAAGCCTGCTTATTCACATAAGACATATTCTGATTAGACTCCTGTGATTATTATTTGATCCTCTATTCGGCCTTTCTTTGCGAACACCAAACAGAGCATCAGGGGCTACTGTCTATGCTGTAACATTTTCTCATAACTTGATTACTTACCTCAAAGCATGTTAGGAGGCTGGCACATGCTTCAGTCAGTCCGCTTTTGGCGGACCGAACTTTCTTGACCACCGCACTCATGATAGTGTGGTGCTCTTCGTCAATGGAAGTGCCGCGAAGCGCTTCCAACAAATTGTCCGATGCCTCTGGATGGACAGAGGCCATCGGCACAGACGGCTTGCCCCCCTTGGTGAGGGGTCGCTTGACAGAATCCGGAACCACTGGCGGTTCCGGCGCGGTATTCAGCTGGGGGCTAGACTTGCTGCCCCCGGCATTAGAGCCCATGGGAGTCTTGCCCCTCGTGCGCTCAGCGTCTGGAATGCCGCCTTGGGGCGCCTCCGGAACTGTCTCCCCTTGGTTCAGTGCCCTTTGAGACAACACCTCAACGTCGTCCGTAGGGCAGGGGGAGGAGGCGGTCGGGAGTGAATCGTTGTTCATCTCCGACGGGCCCAAAGAATCATCCAAAGAGGATACATCGATATGGGCTTTGGATGGACTGCATGATCATGTTCGGCATGATAAGAAGCAATAAAATAAAACATACCAAGAACTATTATGGTATCCGGATACTTACGACTTCGCCAGGGGCTTATCCCTGGGTAACCACTCGTCGTCGCTAAAAGCGGCCGTCGTGGAGCAGTCCGGAAGGAGAGTCCTTCCCTTCTTGGATCCTTCGGCCTCCCCTGACGGGGCGGCATTCCTTTTCTTGTCTCCCCGGGCTGGGAGGGGTGAGAACTTTCTTCTTCCTCCTCCTCGTTTTTGTGGGAGGAGGGCGCCTCGGTGTTATCGGACGATGAGTCCGATACGACCTTGCGCCGAAGACCTTTCCTGGTCCCCGTGGCCTTCTTCTTGGCCTTCTTCTCCGGCGCCTCATAGGGTGCAGGAACCAGCATCTCTGTTAGGAGAGCCCTTGCTGGATCTTCGGGTTGTGGAGCCGGACCCGCTCCGCCGTCCTGACCCAGTCCTGTTAAATGGCGTGGATCTTAGATCCCTCATATGATTATACTGGGGAAAGGAACATCTTATGAGATACAAGGAGCTTACCGCATTGGCATGGCGCTTCGCGCTGAGTCCGCGATACTCGGTAAGGGGAGGAGGTACCTCGGCGGACTTGAACAACACCTTCCAGATGTCTTGGTGCGTCATGTCGAAGAGCTCTCGCAGCGTCTGGTGCTTAGCCGGGTCGAACTCCCACAAATTGAATGCCCGTCTGAAAGTGCAACTATCCCTAGGTGGTTTTGGTAATTCATAACAACATATAGCTCATTGAGCTAATGCTATTCCAAGACTATTATTTCACGAAAGCTCAATGAATGGCATGGCATGGATGATGAAAGTGGATCCCTCAAAATACTAAGGACAAAGGATTGGCTCAAGCTCAAAAGCTCAAGACTCTTCATTTTACATTTTAGTGATCCAAGATCACATTGAGTCTATAGGAAAAGCCAATACTATCAAGAAGGGATGAGGTGTTGCTTAATGAGCCTTTTGCTTCATGTGCTTAGTGATATGCTCCAAAACCCTCAACTACTTTCCCACATCCACAAATGACCTAAACCTAAAGCCAAAATCGGTCACACCGATTCTTTCTATCCGGCGCCACCGATTCCAAAAGTCATAGCCGCTGCCACAAACCCTAAGCAAATCGGTCTTACCGATAGGGATCTCGGTCTCACGGGATGGGGTTACAATCTCTGTGTTCCCTTCGTAACGTTTCGGTCCAACGAAATGAGCGTCGGTCCCACCGAGATTGCAATGTAAACTCTCTGTTTCCTTTTTGTAACATTTCGGTCTCACCGAAAAGAGCAAATCGGTCCCACCGAGTTTACCTGACCAACTCTCTGGTTAGCTAATTACCAAAATCGGTCTCAACGAGTTTGTGTATTCGGTCTCACCGAGATTACGTTATGCCCTAACCCTAACCATATCGGTCTCACCGAGTTGCATGTAAGTCCCACAGAAAATCACTAATGGTCACTAGGTTTACTAAATCGGTCCGACCGAGTTTAACTATTCGGTCCCACCGAGTTTGGTAAATTGTGTGTAACGGTTAGATTTTGTGTGGAGGCTATATATACCCCTCCACCTTCTCTTCATTCGTGGAGAGAGCCATCAGACTGAACCTACACTTCCAACTTACCATTTCTGAGAGAGAACCACCTACTCATGTGTTGAGGCCAAGATATTCCATTCCTACCATATGAATCTTGATCTCTAGCCTTCCCCAAGTTGCTTTACACTCAAATCATCTTTCCACCAGATCCAAATCCTATGAGAGAGAGTTGAGTGTTGGGGAGACTATCATTTGAAGCACAAGAGCAAGGAGTTCATCATCAACACACCATTTGTTACTTCTTGGAGAGTGGTGTCTCCTAGATTGGCTAGGTGTCATTTGGGAGCATCCGACAAGATTGTGGAGTTGAACCAAGGAGTTTGTAAGGGTAAGGAGATCGCCTACTTCGTGAAGATCTACCGCTAGTGAGGCAAGTCCTTCGTGGGCGACGGCCATGGTGGGATAGACAAGGTTGCTACTTCGTGGACCCTTCGTGGGTGGAGCCCTCCGTGGACTCGCGCAACCGTTACCCTTCGTGGGTTGAAGTCTCCATCAACGTGGAGGTACGATAGCACCACCTATCGGAACCACACCAAAAACATCTGTGTCTCCAATTGCGTTTGAATCCTCTAAACCCTTCCCCTTACTTTCTTGCAAGTTGCATGCTTTATTTTCCGCTGCCAATATACTCTTTGCATGCTTGCTTGAATTGTGTGATGATTGCTTGACTTTTCCTATATTAGCTAAAATCTGCCAAACTATAAAATTGGGAAAAGGTTAAGTTTTTATTGGTCAAGTAGTCTAATCACCCCCCTCTAGACATACTTCAAGGTCCTACAAGTGGTATCAGAGCTTTAGTCTCCATTTTCTTTGATTTCCATAGCTTTCGGTGGTCATAGCCTCGGTTTCACAACCTAGGAGAGTATGGCGTCTAGCGAGGGAAATTATCACCGTAGAGGTCCTTACTTTGATGGTACTAATTTTGCTAGTTGGAAGCATAAGATGAAAATGCATATTCTTGGACATAACCCCGCCGTTTGGGCAATTATTTGTATTGTCTTGCAAGGTGAATTCTTTGATGGGAGAGAACCGAACCGTGAAGCTAATGCGGAAGAATTGAAGATGCTACAATACAACGCTCAAGCATGTGACATCATCTTCAACGGATTGTGCCCCGAAGAATTCAACAAAATCAGCTGTCTTGAGAATGCAAAGGAAATTTGGGATACTTTGGTTGATATGCACGAAGGTACCGTGTCCGTCAAGGAATCCAAGTCGGATGTGCTCCAAAGTCAGCTTGATAAGTTCAAAATGAAGGATGGTGAAGGTGTCGCTGAAATGTACTCTAGGCTTGCTCTTATCACAAATGAGATTGCCGGCTTAGGGAGTGAAGAGATGACCGACAAATTCATCATCAAGAAAATCCTAAGAGCATTGGATGGAAAGTATGATAGCGTGTGCACATTGATCCAAATGATGCCAAACTACAAAGATCTCAAGCCAACGAAAGTCATTTGAAGGATTGTTGCTCATGAGATGTCACTCAAGGACAAGGAGGAACTTCACAACAAAGCCTCAAGTGAAGCCCCCACATCATCAAGTGAGAAACCAACCTTCAATGAAGAATTGAGCTTAATGGTGAAGAACTTCAACAAATTCTACAAAAGTACAAGCAAAGAAAGAAGCTCCAAGTCAAGGTCTTACAATGACAAAAGATCTTCTAGTCGAGAGCGCAATTGCTATAATTGTGGGAGACCCGGACACTACTCCAATGAGTGTACGACACCCTACAAAAGAAGAAAGATTCTCCAAAAGAAGAAGCAAAGAGAAGAATCACCACCGAGAGAGGAGGAGTAGAGATGATCGTTATGAGCGAAGACCCTCACGGAGAAGCAAGGATTCGAAAAGGAAGGACAAGTCATCAAGGAGCTACAAAAAACGAAGACATCAAGCTCATGTTGGTGAATGGGTTTCCGGCTCCGACTCCGACCATCACTCGACTCCGAATATACTCAAGACGAAGGTGTTGCCGGTCTAGCACTTGTGTCAACCAACTCCTACGACATATTTTATTCACCAAATGAAGGAATTGGAAGATGCTTCATGGCCAAAGGTCCAAAGGTAACACATCCCGAGTATGTTGATTTCAATAGTGATGAAGATGACTTGCTAGGCGATGATGATTTACTTGTTGACAACTCTAGTGATGAATACTATGATGAAACGTCAATTAATCATGCTGATCAAACGAATGACAATGATAAGGAGAAAATTGAGCTTCTAACTAAAGAACTAAACACTCTTAAGTTGGCTCATGAAACTATCTTTGAAGATCATCAAGAACTTTTAAGGGCTCATGAGAAGTTACGCTTTGAAAAGCTCAATCTTGAGCAAGAGCATCAGTTCTTAAAGGCAATCAATGATGATCTCCGCAAGAAAAGTTCTTCTTACATTGACAAGCGTTTGCTCTTATCTACTTACATGCCTCAAATCAAGTCTAGTAACAAGTACAAGAAAGACACTTCCTCTAGTAGTAACAATAATAATGTCAAATCCAATGTTGTTGCTTCTAGTAGTTCTCTTGATTCCGCTAATGATTCTCTTAGCCAAGTTACACTTGAGCAAGAAAATAGTTTATTGAAGGAATTATAAAGAAAGGTGTTTACAAGAGCCTTGCGGGAGGAAGCAATTGAGGAAATTATGCGCAAGCAAGGAAGGCATCGGAAGAATCAAGGTGTTGGTTTTGAGCGAAAGTTCAATGCCAATGGAGTTGAGTGGGAAGAAGATCAATACCCCAAGACAAAGTTTGTTCCTCAACAAGAGAAGTATGATCCTACTTCCTTCAAGGGGACACAAGCTCAAGATGATCTTCCACCACAAGACCACAAGAACAAAGGCAAGGACAAGCTTCAAGAAGAGATTGATGCATTTGAAGAAGCACGTAAAGCCTCGTTCGAGTGGGTCCCCAAGACTACGTCAAGTTCTACTTCATCAAGTACAACTACAACTCCAAGGATTCACATCAAGATGATGTGGATCTCGAAGAAGAAGAACTAGAGAGTTCTTGAGGGTGACTCCGCCAACATTCTTCACTCATATCATTTTGGCAAGAACAAGTGCAATCAACTTTCACATCTTGCACTAGTTCAAGGAGTCACATACCCTCATGTTGGTAAGGCAAGGGACAAGGTAACCAAATCTTTTCATGGACATCATCTTGTGTGTGCATCACTCTTTGTCTATGGATATTCTTGTTTGTTCCTTGTGGGACTAACCCATGTAGGTAAGTTGAAAGTGCAACTCACTCCAAAGGATTGCTCCAAATGATCTACATCAACATTGAGCATCTACATCTTCAACACCCACATGAAGTCATCATCGATAAAACCCAAGGTTAGTTCATCCCTCTAAGGGGGGATCTCACATCTAGGGGGAGCTTAACTCTAAGAATTGAGTCAAAGCAACTCTAATGGTGTGAACACATTAATGCATTATGTAAAAGTGGTAACCCCACTTGAGCTTAAATGATGAGTATGACCTATGATCAAATATTCTCATTTGACTCCTAAGTCAATATACTCATATATAGATGACCTAGTCATCGCCAATTGTTTGATAGATGCTAAAATTGGTTGTGCATGCTTTGCCACATATTTCATTTGCCATCTTATTGTGTGAGCATGTTGGTGCATATTTTACTCATTCAAGGACATCCACTTGTTGTTTTGCTTGTTTGGTTTCTTTTCTTTGTGCCAAGTGGATGGACAAGAATGCCTAAGAACCTTCTTTAGCTATCTATGCTTTTCTCGTCTCAAACTCTATTCATGCTATATCACAAAATTTGATCAAGTCAGATTCGAACCACTCTGTGTGAGGAGCACTCGGAGTCCCCGATTCGTCAGACTTAACTTCCAAAACCTCTTAATGATTCTCAGTCTGACCGATCCTACCATTTCGGTCCTACCGAGATCATCAAGTTGATCTGAGTTTTCAATCTCGGTGCAACCGATTTGAACTTTTCGGTCTCACCGATTTGCTGAAACTGAACACAGTTATGCATATCGGGGCCACCGAGTTGTTCCACTCGGTCACACCGACATGGTCGGGCTATATATAGTCACGGGCAAAATTTTGGAAATTTCTCCGAAACCCTTCGCCCGCGCATCAGCTCACTCTGCCATCGTGGTCTCTGGATCGTCTCCTCGCCGCCAGCAGCCTCCTGTCGCTGGTCTTCGCCGCCGACAACGGATTTCGTCCCCGCCGTTGCCGCCGTAGCAAGTCCACCGCCAAGTTAGGGTATGGACTTGATCTTTGTGCTATCCACGTCTGATTCCGAGAACATTGTTTTCATATTGAATCTTGCCATGATTGCAACTCATCTATCCAGCCAAAGTAGTTCATAGATTAGATGTGATCCAAATTTTTAGGTTTAGGTTTCCGCCGAAACCATCTCGGACCCACCGAGTTGAAAAACTCGGTCTCACCGATTTGGCTTATGCCATTGCACTAGTGACTCTCGGTCTGACCGCGATTTACTAATCGGTGCAACCGATTTGAGAATTCTGTGAAACCCTAGCAGTCTCGGTGCCACCGAACTGAAACTCGGTCCAACCGAGATCATCGATTTAGGTTCCAAAACTGCTTCGGTATCACCGAGTTTGAAAATCGGTGGATCCAAATGCTTTCGTGGTAAACTAAAACTGAACTTTTGAGTCATTCTTTTGCAAAAACCTCTGCATTTTGTGATGCTCATCTTTTCTATCTCATCTATAAACTCTTCACAGGGTCAGCAGTCAGCTTTTGCAGTATGTCTGATCAAAGTGACAGACGAACAGTCGGAGAGCAGATAAACTTGAGTGATGGCACTAGTCCCTCAACTTCAGATGAAGGGAGCAGAAGTACTCCTAGCAACTTGCCTAAGGCTGCTACTAGGCAAAGGAGGAAAAGAAATTCAGATTCAGAGGATGAAGATTACAGAGCTGAGGAAGATGAGGCTACTTCCAAGAAAGAGGTGCTCAAGAAGGAAAGGGTCATGAAGATCAAAAGGACTGCAGGAAGACAACCAATATCTAAGGCCAGAACATCAACTCAACTACCTGAAAATCCTGATCCCAAAGAGCCAGTTGCTGAAAGCAAGAAGAGGAAGGAAAGGGTCAAGATGACCAAGGCCAGAGTAATTGGAAAGCCTTCCATGATGGAAGAAGAGGAAGAGCCTGCTGCACCAGCACCAAAGGCACCAAAGCTAATGGGTGATGCAATCAGATCAGGGGCTGCCACATCTAAGCCCAAGGAAGCACCCAAAGTTGCCCCCAAGGCCAAGCCTGCACCAAAGAGGAATACTAGGAGTATTCCAGCTACTGAGAAGAACAAGGCCCCAGTGCCTGAGGTTGATGAGGAAGATGAAGAAGGACAAGTTCTGAGGAAGCTCATGCCAAAGATACCAGATCACAATGATGCCCATCCTGTGGCTGAGAACATGAGAATTAGGAAAGACTCAGGATTGAGGAAATGGAGGTTGGAAGATCCATATGCTTCAAGGAGAAGAACTGCTGTTGATTACAGGTTCCATACAAAGGAACAACAGGACTTCTATGAGACAATCTTGTTGGACAAGAAGCCCATTGTGTGTGACATGAGATGGGTCGACTGGAACTTCATGAAGGAGAATGAAGAGCACTATCCTGGAGTGCAGGACAGCTTTATTGCTTGTGAAGTTGCAGATTTTGTCGGGCAAAAGCTCACAAATGGGAATGATGAGCTTATCATGCAGTTTTACTCCACAACACATTTCTACCTAGATGGGAGAATTGTTTGGATGTCTGAAGGTACAAGGTACCAGTCAACTGTTGAAGAGTGGGCAAAGCTGATAAATGCCCCAGACGAGAATGAGGATGACCTAGACATCTATGCAAAGAAGAGAAAGGATCACAATTCAATGGCTCACATGTATAAGGAAATTCCAAACAAGGCATTAGCAACTCACAAGTTTGGATCAGTTCACTATCTGCTGTCAGGGTTGCCAACCATAAATTGGATTATGAGGCACACCTTGTTGCCCAAGTCAGGTGACCATAACATGATCAGAGGGCATGCCATCAACATGTTGCATGTGTTTGATGTGCCACAGAAGTTTAAAGTCATGAGCCTAATCATTGAAACTATCAAGAGGACTGCAGTAGATCAGAAGAGGAGCTGTGGATATGCACCTCAGATTCAAGAATTGATAAACTAAAAGATGGGCACAGGAAAATATCAGTTGGATAAGGAACACTTTCCACTTTATCCAGACTTTGAGGACAATGAGGTTGTCATGAATGAAGATGATCCACAATTAGTTCAAGCTCAGGAGAAGAAGGAGAAGGCAAAGAGGGAGAAGGCTGCCAAGATGCCAACTCAAGAGGAGGCATCTGAGTATTTCTTGAAGACCAAGCAGGAGCAGCTTGGTTACTTGATAGCATCAGCCTTGAGGATTGAGAAGGGATTGGCCACCCTAACTCAAAACCAGGAGAGCCTGGAGAGAATCATAGAACAAAAGTTCTATAACTTAGATGTGAAAGTAATCGAGATTCAGACTGCAGTGGAGGAGCTACAAGAGGACATGCAGGAGAGGAAGGGCAAGACTACAACCAATGTGTTTGCCGAATGCCTAGAGCCTAGAGGTCATCAGTGTGCCGATGGACACAAGAGCAACTTCATCTGCACCAGCTACAGCCTCGGTGCCACCAGCTCCAAAGACCTTCTTCACTCCAGCTCCATCTACATCAACAAAGTCTTCGTCCTAGGAGCCATCTCTACACCACCACCGAAGATCAAGCACGAGAGTCGATCTAGCACTATGCATTTTCTATGCACTTTTGGTAACTTGTTGCCAAAGGGGAGAAAATGTATAGATCATAGGCTTCGAGAGAGAGTGTTGCTTTTGTTCTCTCTTGCTTTATTTGGTGGTTTTTCAAACTTTGTTTGCTTTTGGTTGAGATACTATGCTTGTGAGACATTGACGATCATGTATTTGATCATAAGCTACACTTATGCATGCTTGATATTATCCTATCTATCTTATGTGATCACTCACTTTGCTTGGTGATGAGTGCATGTATTCATTGTTTATTATTTTGAGCGCTCCACCAAGATGTATGTGACATGGAAGAGTAACCCATGAACCTAATTCATTGTGCATTTGCAGTCCAAAGCAAATCTAAAACTATGCACAAATTTAGGGGGAGCTCTTGCTTATCACATACTTGTCAAAGCGACGATGTTATTTAAATTTTATTATCATTTGTCGAAGCTTTGATCTATATGTTGTCATCAATTACCAAAAAGGTGGAGATTGAAAGTGCAACTATCCCTAGGTGGTTTTGGTAATTCATAACAACATATAGCTCATTGAGCTAATGCTATTCCAAGACTATTATTTCAGGAAAGCTCAATGAATGGCATGGCATGGATGATGAAAGTGGATCCCTCAAAATACTAAGGACAAAGGATTGGCTCAAGCTCAAAAGCTCAAGACTCTTCATTTTACATTTTAGTGATCCAAGATCACATTGAGTCTATAGGAAAAGCCAATACTATCAAGAAGGGATGATGTGTTGCTAAATGAGCCTTTTGCTTCATGTGCTTAGTGATATGCTCCAAAACCCTCAACTACTTTCCCACATCCACAAATGACCTAAAACTAAAGCCAAAATCGGTCACACCGATTCTTTCTATCCGGCGCCACCGATTCCAAAAGTCATAGCCACTACCACAAACCCTAAGCAAATCGGTCTTAACGATAGGGATCTCGGTCTCACCGAGATGGGGTTGCAATCTCTCTGTTTCCCTTCGTAACGTTTCGGTCCAACTGAAGTGAGCGATCGGTCCCACCGAGATTGCAATGTAAACTCTCTGTTTCCTTTTTGTAACATTTCGGTCTCACCGAAAAGAGCAAATCGGTCCCACTGAGTTTACCTGACCAACTCTCTGGTTAGCTAACTACCAAAATCGGTCTAACCGAGTTTGTGTAATTGGTCTCACTGAGATTACGTTATGCCCTAACCCTAACCATATCGGTCTCACCGAGTTGCATGTCAGTCCCACCGAAAATCACTAACGCTCACTAGGTTTACTAAATCGGTCCGACCGAGTTTAACTATTCGGTCCCACCGAGTTTGGTAAATTGTGTGTAACGGTTAGATTTTATGTGGAGGTTATACATACCCCTCCACCTCCTCTTCATTCGTGGAGAGAGCCATCAGACTGAACCTACACTTCCAACTTACCATTTCTGAGAGAGAACCACCTAATCATGTGTTGAGGCCAAGATATTCCATTCCTACCATATGAATCTTGATATCTAGCATTCCCCAAGTTGCTTTCCACTCAAATCATGTTTCCACCAGATCCAAATCCTATGAGAGAGAGTTGAGTGTTGGGGAGACTATCATTTGAAGCACAAGAGCAAGGAGTTCATCATCAACACACCATTTGTTACTTCTTGGAGAGTGGTGTCTCCTAGATTGGCTAGGTGTCACTTGGGAGCCTCCGACAAGATTGTGGAGTTGAACCAAGGAGTTTGTAAGGCAAGGAGATCGCCTACTTCGTGAAGATCTACCGCTAGTGAGGCAAGTCCTTCGTGGGCGATGGTGGGATAGACAAGGTTGCTACTTCGTGGACCCTTCGTGGGTGGAGCCCTCCGTGGACTCGTGCAACCGTTACCCTTCGTGGGTTGAAGTCTCCATCAACATGGAGGTACGATAGCACCACCTATCGGAACCACGCCAAAAACATCCGTGTCTCCAATTGCATTTGAATCCTCTAAACCCTTCCCCTTACTTTCTTGCAAGTTGCATGCTTTATTTTCCGCTGCCAATATTCTCTTTGCATGCTTGCTTGAATTGTGTGATGATTGCTTGACTTGTCCTATATTAGCTAAAATCTGTCAAACTATAAAATTGGGAAAAGGTTAAGTTTTTATTGGTCAAGTAGTCTAATCACCCCCCTCTAGACATACTTCAAGGTCCTTCACCGTCTTTGACACGGAAGGATCCGGCGGAAGAGCATGACTTGGACCACGTGGACAAGCTTGATTTTCTTGCTTATCATGTTTTTGACGCAGTTCTGGAGTCCGGTCAGCTCCACCGATGAACCCCAGGATAGGCCCATCTCTTTCTATGAGGTGAGTGATACGTCTCCGTCGTATCTACTTCTCCAAACACTTTTGCCCTTGTTTTGGACTCTAACTTGTATGATTTTAATGGAACTAACCCGGAATGACGCTGTTTTCAGCAGAATTGCCATGATGTTGTTGTATGTGCAGAAAACAAAAGTTCTCGAAATGACCTGAAACTCCACAGAACACCTTAGAAAAAATAATAATAAATCCTCGCCAAAGATGAAGACCAGGGGCCCACACCCTGTCCACGAGGGTGGGCGCGCCCCCTACCTCGTGGGCCCCCTAGAGACCTTCCGACGCCAACTCCAACTCTATATATTGGCTTTCAGAGACTAAAAAATTAGAGAGAAGAAATCATCGCGTTTTACGATACGGAGCCGCCGCCAAGCCCTAAAACCTCTCGGGAGGGCTGATCTGGAGTCCGTTCGGGGCTCCGGAGAGGGGGATTCGTCGCCGTCGTCATCATCAACCATCCTCCATCACCAATTTCATGATGCTCACCTTCGTGTGTGAGTAATTCCATCGTAGGCTTGCTGGACGGTGATGGGTTGGATGAGATCTATCATGTAATCGAGTTAGTTTTGTTAGGGTTTGATCCCTAGTATCCACTATGTTCTGAGATTGATGTTGCTATGACTTTGCTATGCTTAATGCTTGTCACTAGGGCCCAAGTGCCATGATTTCAGATTTGAACCTATTATGTTTTCATGAATATATGTGAGTTCTTGATCCTATCTTGCAAGTCTATAGTCACCTACTATGTGTTATGATCCGGCAACCCCGAAGTGACAATAGTCGGGACCACTCCCGGTGATGACCATAGTTTGAGGAGTTCATGTATTCACTAAGTGCTAATGCTTTGTTCCGGTTATCTATTAAAAGGAGGCCATAATATCCCTTAGTTTCCATTAGGACCCCGCTGCCACGGGAGGGTAGGACAAAAGATGTCATGCAAGTTCTTTTCCATAAGCACGTATGACTATATTCGGAATACATGCCTACATTACATTGATGAATTGGAGCTAGTTACTGTGTCACCCTATGTTATGACTGTCACATGATGAACCACATCCGCATAATTATCCATCACCGATCCAATGCCTACGAGCTTTCCATATACTGGTTTACGTTTATTTACTTTCCCGTTGCTACTGTTACAATCACTACAAAATACCAAAAATATTACTTTTGCTTTCGTTACTTTTGTTACCGTTACCACTACTATCATATTACTTTGCTACTAAATACTTTGCTGCAGATACTAAGTTATCCAGGTGTGGTTGAATTGACCACTCAACTGCTAATACTTGAGAATATTCTTTGGCTCCCCTTGTGTCGAATCAATAAATTTAGGTTGAATACTCTACCCTCGAAAGCTGTTGCGATCCCCTACACTTGTGGGTTATCAAGACTAATTTCTGGCGCCGTTGCCGGGGAGCATAGCTCTATTCTTTGAGTTACTTGGGATTTATATCTGCTGGACACTATTAAGAATCTGAAAGACACTAAGACAAAAATTTATCCCTCAACTACGAGAGGAGGTAAGGTACTGCCATCTAGCTCTGCACTTGATTCACCTTCTGTTATGAGTAAGCTTGCGACACCTAAACCGGCTTCTGCTATTCGTTCTGATATGTCGCATGTTATTGATGATGCCACTTCTGCTATGCATGATACTTATGATGAAACTACTTCTATGCTTGATATACTAATGTGCCCCTTGGTGAATTTCTTGATGAACAAATTTCTAGGGCTAGAGAGAAAGAAACTATTGAAACTGATTACGTTGATGAAAGTGATGATGAGGATATGCCTGCTATTCCTGAGGGTTATGTTTTCGATGTGGAATCTTCTGCAGATATTTTTGCCTGCAAAGATAGATACGAACTTAAGAGGTTGTTAGTTAAATGGAGTAAAGAATCTCTTAGAGACAGAATAAAACCTGACCCTACTTTTGCTACTTCACCTATTTGTGTTCCCGATAAGGATTATGAATTCTCTGTTGATCCTGATATAATTACTTTGGTTGAATCCGATCCTTTTCATGGTTATGAATCTGAAACTGTTGTGGCACATCTTACTAAATTAAATGATATAGCCACCCTGTTCACTAATGATGAGAGATCTCGCTACTTTTACATCCTTAAAATATTTCCGTTCTCATTAAAGGGTGATGCTAAGATATGGTTTAATTCTCTTGATCCTGGTTGTGTGCGTAGTCCCCAGGATATGATTTATTACTTCTCTGCTAAATATTTCCCTGCTCATAAGAAACAAGGTGCTTTAAAGGAAATATACAACTTTGTTCAAATCAAAGAAGAGAGTCTCCCACAAGCTTGGGGGAGGCTTCTCAAGTTACTTAATGCTCTGCGTGATCATCCTCTTAAGAAAAATGAAATACTCGATATCTTTTATAATGGACTAACCGATGCTTACAGAGATTACCTGGATAGTTGTGCTGGTTCTCTTTTCAGGGAAAGAACACCGGATGAAGCTGAAATTCTGTTGAATAATATGTTGACAAATGAAATGTAGCGACCCGACCCAAAATCGGTCAAGTCTCTGTGTCTGTACCATCCCAAGATCACGCTGGCACACACAGTACATTGATGAAATAATCAAAGTTCAATCACACCTGAATTTATTACACGATTCTCATATCGAGTCTTTATTACAATAGAATAAATTCGGCCGAAGGCCAACTCATGAGAAATAAAGTAAGTAAAGCTGCGGAAGCGTAGAAGAATAGCGAGTCCATCCGACTCCATAGGGCAATCGCCAAGCGCGGATCGTAGCCTCACTCCTGATCGGAATACTCCTCTGCAACATAAGACGTTGCAGCCGTGTAGGTCAGCATTTTGAATATGCCGGCAAGTCATGAAGAGAGAACAATAATAAAATTACTAACACTATATGCAATTTGGCTGTGGGGCTCTAAGTTTCATCATTTTGCGAAAAGCCAGTTTTTCCCTACAATAATGGACTTGTTTGCAGTTACTACAAAATTGTTGGTAGTTATTGAGATGGTTCCGCCAACCAATGTCTCATTCCCAATTATTAAATACTAACCCCCTCAATTAATTTATTAATTTTGGTGTTGAGATGGTTCCAGAGGCTCAAATTGTCCGTAACTGGGGACACGGCTAACCGATTAGATCTTCACTCTGCAGAGGTTTGCGCACTTTACCCGCAAGAATCGTTCCCTCCTTTTAAGTCTTCGCACTTCATGGTGTTTGAAGACGGGATGAGCAACAGGGTCTTCGAAGAGTTCCTCCGCCACCGCCGTACCCATCCAATCCTACCGTTCTTCTACATCTCGTAGCACCGTCCGCCGAGTCACAACTAGGGTTGACCAAGCGAGCCCATAATGGCTTGCGGCTGCAGAGTAAGCTTCGGTCAATGGGGTATACATCCGTCTCTTCGTGGCTGGGTGAAGCTTTCCGCAAGATGTCATGGCGCTTCTCCATGCATCCCGACCAACCACTGGGTTCTCCAGGGTGCCCGTCAACCGTCCTCCACCCAGTAGTGAATTTTGAAGTCCATCTTGATCTTGAAGTCATGGGGTTGTCATCATATTTGACTCTCACATCTCCCTTATGATTCACTCAACCAACCCCGTCTACGAGCATAGCACAAATAAACTACTTTGTCCCGGGCAATGGTAACAAGGGGGATTGGGTTCATCCTACCTCATGATACTACTCAAGAACATAACTTCAAATTCACCTACTGTATGCATGGTGGGGGAGGTATAATTCTAATGCAATAAAATCATAGGCATAGTAAAGAAAATTATGATCAATGACTTGCCTTGCTGACGATCTTCGAAAGCTAGGGACTCGTGGTAGCAAGCTTCGCACTCCGGAAATTCTACCAAGGCAAACAACAATCATAATAAGCATATAGCATATGATCACTTAACATAATAGCATGCTAACATAACACACAAAGCAATGGAACCAAAACCCAAAGAAAACTCGAAGAACTCCAAATCAATGTTTTCACCACATCATACAACAACCATGAAGTAGTTTTGCATAACAAAATTTTTCTTAACAGAACCTAAGCATGGGTTTTTGCTAACTAACAGAAAAGAATTCATCATGCAACTAGGAGCAAAAAGAATCACCTTAAAAGCTATTATAAAACTCCTGTTATGCCTAAAACAATCCTAGCAAGTAAAAATAAAATAAAAGTTTTATTTATTGTAAATAAAAGTTCATGCTCTAAAGTTACAGAAACTAATCTAGAATAAACTATCACATAGGAAAAATAAAATTATTTGCTACTTGAAACAATAGGAAAACAGTAGCTAGTTAAATAAATAGGAATAACATGATTCTGATTAAAACTATTTTTATTAATTCTAAAATTGCCCAAATAAATACCTACGGTTAGGTAAGGTCAAAAAAAGTTGTGACAAAAAGAATCACTAAAAATAATATTCCTAACTCATTTTATAGCAGAATTACTATTCTGTCTAAATCTAAAATAAAACAATTTTAAGTAATTTTAACATGACTAATTATATTTTCTACAGAAACTACAATAAATTTGCAAACCAACAAAAAAGAATCACTTAAAATATTAAGCAGATTAAAAGATATGAATTTTTCAAAACTGAAACTATTCTGTTAAAAACAGAAACGAAAAATAAAATTAAAAGAAAAATCGGCGCTAATGGGCCTATCTAACGATCGGCGTTAAATAACTAAACTACGCAGCGAATAAAAAGAGTCGGGCGGTCTAATAAAAGCCCTAACTAAAACCGAACTAAACCGTAACTAGACTGGCTTTTATAAAAAAACCGTACCCTTGGGGATCTAATCTAGGCGTCGATCTAGATCGAGCAGCGGAGGAGTCCGCGACTTACCATGGGTCGACGGCGACGGCTCTCGGGCGGCGATGGTGCGGTGGTCTCCGGTGGTCGGGGACGACGGCGGAGAGGTCCGGCGGTCTTGGCGGTCGAGGGTTCGGTGGTCGTGGGTGGAGCTCGAGGCGGTCGGAGGTGGCCGGGTGGAGCAATGGCGCGGCGGCTCGGGTCTCAGCGCGAGGTTTGCGCGAGGAGAGGGTCGGGCGAGGGGCGAGGGAGGGGTATTTATAAGGGGGGATGACTTGGGCGAGGCGATCACGGAGGAGATCGGGAGGATCCCGGATCTCGCGGATTCCGGCGAGCGGCGGTTGGTTTCGCTTAGCAAGGGGAAGAAGGGAGGTCCACCTGCCGGTGAGAGAGGGAGGCGCGTTGGTCGGGCGACCGAACAGTAGGGCTTCAGGGGCGCTGGGCTGCTCGGGCGCTGGGCTGCTCAGGCGCTGGTGGGCTCGATCAATTGGGCGGTCGGTCGGCCAGTGGTGGTTGGGCCGCCCGCCTCGGCCTAGGCTGGGCAGTTAGCTGGTGGCGCTGGGTCTCTTTTTCTTTTTTTTTTGAATATTTGAGAGAGGAAAAAAATATATAAATATAAATATTTTATATAGGACATATATATATATATCAAAATGATCAGTGGAATATTCCCTATAATTTGAACATTTATCCAGGGGCAAAACTCAAACTTTATAAAAAATCAATTTTCTAAAATTCCAAATAAAATTCAGATTTGAATTCAAACTTTTTGGCAATGTTTTTCCTCTGATATTTTTGGAGTGTCATGTTTACTCCTCTCATAGTTTTCCTCAAGTATTTATCAGGTATTGACTTGAAATTAATTTCAACTTCCAAATTTTGAATTCAAATTCCAACAACTCCAAAAACTTCTGAAACTTCAAATGCCACTAAAATTCAAACAAAATGCATAGATGCTTAGCTATAATTGTAAAACATTCCAAATAGGAGATTTGGGATGTTACATGAAAATAATTGGGCACTTCCCGAGCCAGCTCCTAAGCCAGCTCCAGAGCCAATTACTGAGCCTATTCCTAAACCAACTCCGAAGAAGAGAGGTGTTCTATTTCTCAGTCCTGAAGATATGGAAGAGGCAAAGAAATCTATGAAAGAAAAAGGTATTAAAGCTGAAGATGTTAAGAATTTACCTCCTATTGAAGAAATATATGGTCTTAATCTACCGCCTGTTGAAGAAACATATGATTTTGATCCATTACCTATTGAAGAACCTCCTGATCCCGATAACCCGACATAGGTAGTAAAGGTAAATTCTCTCTATAGATTTGATGAAGGTGATATTCCTCACTATAAGTCTGCTAGACAATGCTTGGATGAGTTTGATAATTTTATTGTCAAACAAGAAAATTTTAATGCTTATTTTGGTAGACAGTTGAAATATGATTCCTATATGATTAAACACTTGGGTGATTATATGGCTAATGTTAGATGCGAACTTAAACTCATTAGCAAACATGCTTCTATGGTTACCACTCAAGTAGAACAAGTACTTAAGGCTCAAAAAGAATTGCTCCATGAAATGAATAGTAAGAAAAATGATTATGTTGTTAGAGTGGCTACTAGAACTGGTAGAATGACTCAGGAACCTTTGTATCCTGAAGGCCACCCTAAGAGAATTGAGCAAGATTCTCAGAGAAATAATACTGATGTGCCTAGTTCTTCTAAAAGGAAGAAATATAAAAATGATAGGACTTTGCAAACTTCTAGTGAACCTATTACTGAACCATCTGAGAATCCAAATGATATATCTATTTCTGATGCTGAAACACAATCTGGTAATGAACATGAACCTAGTGAAAATGTTAATGATGATGTTCATGATGATGCTCAACCTAGTAGTGACAATGATGTAGAAGTTGAACCTGCTGCTGATCTTGATAACCCACAATCAAAGAATCAATGTTGTGATAAGAGAGACTTTGTTGCTAGGAAACACGGTAAAGAAAAAGAACCATGGGTTCAGAAACCCATGCCTTTTCCTCCCAAACCATCCAAGAAAAAGGATGATGAGGATTTTAAGAGCTTTGCTGAAATGATTAGACCTATCTTTTTGCATATGCGATTAACTGATGTGCTCAAAACAAATCCTTATGCTAAGTATATGAAGGATATCATTACCAATAAGAGAAAGATACCGGAAGCTGAAATTTCCACCATGCTTGCTAATTTAAGGGTGGAATACCAAAGAAACTTGGAGATCCAGGAGTACCCACTATACCATGCTCCATTAAAAGAAATTATGTTAAAACTGCTTTATGTGATCTTGGAGCCGGTGTTAGTGTCATGCCTCTCTCTTTATATCGTAGACTTGATTTGAATAAGTTGACACCTACTGAAATATCTTTGCAAATGGCTGATAAATCAACTGCTATACCTGTCGGTATTTGCGAGGATGTGCCTGTTGTGGTTGCAAACGTTACTATTTTAACGGACTTTGTTATTCTTGATATTCCCGAGGACGATAGTATGTCTATTATTCTTGGAAGACCTTTTCTGAATACTGCATGGGCTGTTATTGATTGCAACAAGGGCAATGTTACTTTTCATGTTAATGGTAATGAGCATACGGTACACTTTCCGAGGAAACAACCTCAAGTTTATAGTATCAATTCTATTGGAAAAGTTCCATCCATTATTTTTGGAGGTTTTGAATTTCCTCTTCCTACTGTCAAGAAGAAATATGATATATTTATTATAGGGGATGTGCATATCCCCATTGAGGTAACATAGTGTTATTCCAAATTTCTCCGGTTCCATGTTATTCGGAATGTGTTTGTTAACAAGACTTGATCAACCTTGCTAGTGGATTCCTTTTGATGAGCATGAGATGGATGAAACTAGAAGGCACAACCTTCTGTACCCTCTTTATACTTTCTGTTATTTAGTTGAAATAAAGTAAAATAGTATTTTTACATCATTCCCTGATTTATCCGTGCAACATAAAAATATCCCGAAAATAAAAGTCCTCAGAATGCCATGCCAATTTAATATGATTTTTTTGGGAATATTTGAGGATTTACTGTGCAAAAATTACCGCGGGGGGAGCTGCCACCTGGCCACGAGGCAGGAGGGCGCGCCTACCCCAGTATGCGCCCCTGCCTCGTGGGCCCATGGTGGCCCTCCTCCACTTATTCCTGCACCCATCCTCTTCTTCTTCCTCCCACAAACAAGAATATCTGACTCAAACACGAGTTCGAACCCCCGTTGCTGTGATTTTCGATCTCCTTGCTCAAAGCACCTCTCACAAAACTTCTTGGGGAGATTGTTCCTTGGTATGTGACTCCTCCATTGGTCCAATTAGTTTTTATTCTAGTGCTTTATTCGTTGCAAATTTGTGCTGCATAGGTGACCATGTTGAGCTTGCATGTCAAATTTATATGGTTCCAAGTAGTTCTAATGCATGATAAAGGCTCTAGGCACTTGTAGGAGTAGTTGCTATCAATTTTATTGAAGTTGGTTCACTTTTGTTTGAAGTTACTAAAAATTTCAGAAATTTTTCAGAGAAAACAATATGTTTAGGAAGATGTTCCAAGGTGGTTCTTCAAGGAAGCAAGGCCCTAGGCTTGCTATGCGTGATGCTGACGAGGAACCACCAAGAGACGCTCTAGTGCGGCCCTGTGAATGGCCTTCGGAAAATTTTATGGATCGAGCGGGAATCAAAGAAGAGTTTAACGCATATTTGCGTAACGCCGATCTTGTGGACTTCGAGGCAGATAAATTCCCACAGTATCATGATCTCACTAGCTCATTTGTGAGGAGGTTTGAGTTTTCATCTTCGCGTAATTCTCCTTCTGTCATGTTTGATCTTTATGATAAATCTTATACCATGGACTTAGAGGATTTTACTTTTTCTTGCAAACTCCCACAATGGGGTAGTACTGTTGATCCCCGTAAATCTGAATTTAGAGACTTTCTTTCTAGTATAACTGTGGGGGAATCTAGAGATATAACGCAAGCCACTATTGGGAGCATTCACTTTCCTGCTATGCATTATTTTGCTCTCTTCATCGGTAGGTGCATAAATGCTAAGGATGAAGCATGTCACATGTGTGTCCCTGATCTCAGCATTCTCAGGAGTGCTGTGTTAGGAGACCAATCTTATCATATGGGAGCCATTGTAGCTCGTAGGTTGCATCATAATAGATATAACGGAGATTTCTTTGGAGGAATTTATGCAACCCCTTAGCTAATTTTCTTGAGATAGACATTCGTGAGGGTGATATGGAGTTGCCCCCTACTTATTTAGATTTTGATTCTATGGTTTCCCACCAGTTTGTCGAGAGGACTGAATCACCTCTCTAGTACCGACTAATCTTTAACAAACGACATGTTGTCCGTATTACTCTTCCTGCTCCTGCCTTCTTTGATTCTCAGACAAAAGTAAGATATGTTATTACCAGAGAGGAGGCAGATGAGTACGAGAGGAGAGCGGAGGCAGCTCGACGCCACGCTGCAGCTCAGGAGGCGATAGCCGCTGCATCGCAGTACGACCACAGCTACACCTACGGGTATCCGCCAGGCTATCCCTGGCAATGAACCAACTTAGGCCAAAAGCCTAAGCTTGGGGGAGTACGTATTTCCCACCGACATTACATTTATGTTCACACACACTCATTGCTAGATGTTGGTGCTCATACTCTTTCACTGTAATATCCATGCTAGTTTATTTTCTTTTTCCTGCTTTCTTCTTGTGTGTTTGTTAAACTTTAAGAAAAAAATTAGTAGTAGTTTACTTTTCCTGCTGTAGTAGTAATAATTAAAAAGAAAACCCAAAAATATTTCATGTTCTTCTTTTGCTTGTTGGGAGCTTTCCCTAGTTTTATTTCTTTTCTTTTTCATTGGGGGTCGATAGGAGAAAACCATGATTAAATTGTTGAAGTGGCTCTTATATGCTTTATTGTTGATTTAACCAAGAGCCCATATTGCCTTGTCTTCTTTGTTTATTGAATGCTTGCAGGTTCCAGCTTAGTCCAATGCACGTGCACTCTTATTATTATTCACATTGTTCGGTCGTGCAAGTGAAAGGCAATAATGACGATATATGATGGACTGACTGAGTTGGGAAAAGTTGGTATGAACTCGACCTCTCTTGTTTTTGTAAATATGATGAGTTCATCGTTCTTGATTCAGCTTATTATGAATAAACATGTTTGCAATGACAATTAGAGATCATAGTTGCTTATGCCATGCTTGATTAGCTATGAGTTATAATGGTTTACCTTGCGTGCCAACATGCTATTAAAATGGTTGTGATGTGATATGATGGGGTGGTATCCTCCTTTGAATGATTTAAGTGACCTGACTTGGCACATGTTCACACATGTAGTTGAAACAAATCAACATATCCTTCACGATCTTTATGTTCATGGTGGATTATATCCTACGCATGCTTGTATCCAATGTTTATTAATTTTAGTCCACGTTCATGACTGTTGTCGCTCTCTAGTTGGTCGCTTCCCAGTCTTTTGCTAGCCTTCACCTGTACTAAGTGGGAATACTGCTTGTGCATCCAATCCCTTAAACCCCAAAGTTATTCCATATGAGTCCACTATACCTTCCTATATGCGGTATCTACCTGCCGTTCCAAGTAAATTTGTATGTGCCAAACTCTAAACCTTCAAATAAACATTATGTATTGTATGCTCGAGTAGCTCATGTATCAACTAGGGTTGCCCTTATCTTCCATGTTAGGCGGGTTATTGTCAAGAGAAGTAGACTCCGCTCCTCACTCACGAGAAAATGGCTGGTCACCGGGATGCCCAATCCCATGCTTTATGCAAACTAAATCAAAATAATTGCAAACAAAACTCCCCCTGGGACCTGATGTATGTTGGAGGCACTCGTTGTTTCGAGCAAGCCATGGATTGATGCTTGTTGGTGGAGGGGGAGTATAAACTTTACCATTCTGTTTGGGAACCGCCTATAATGTGCTTAGCATGGAAGATATAGCCATCTCTTAGTTGTTATGTTGACAATGAAAGTATGCCGCTCAAAATATTATTTATCTCTATTTCAAAACCGAGCTCTGGCACCTCTACAAATCCCTGCTTCCCTCTGCGAAGGGCCTATCCATTTACTTTCATGTTGAGTCATCACCCTCTTATTAAAAGCACTAGCTGGAGAGCGCAGTTGTCATTTGCATTCATTATTGTTAATTTATATTGGGTATGACTATGACTGGATCTCTTTTACCATGAATTACAATGTCTAGTCAGTCCTTGATCTTTAAAGGTGCTCTGCATTTATGTTTTCCGGTCTCAGAAAGGGCTAGCGAGATACCATCTTGTTATATCATATTATGATTGTTTTGAGAAAGTGTTGTCATCCGAGATTTATTATTATGGCTCGCTAGTTGATCATGCCATTGATATGAGTAAACATGAGACCCGAGAATTATTGCAAATGTGGTTAGTTATAATCTTTGCTAAAAACTTGAATGCTGACTTGACATATTTACAACAACAAGAGCAAACAGAGTTTGTAAAAGTTTTTCTTTTTGTCTTTCAGTTTGTCAACTGAATTGCTTGAGGACAAGCAAGGGTTTAAGCTTGGGAGAGTTGATACGTCTCCGTCGTATCTACTTTTCCAAACACTTTTGCCCTTGTTTTGGAATCTAACTTGTATGATTTGAATGGAACTAACCCGGACTGACGCTGTTTTCAGCAGAATTGCCATGATGTTGTTTTATGTGTAGAAAACAAAAGTTCTCAGAATGACCTGAAACTCCACGGAACATGTTAGAAAAAATAATAAAAAATCCTCGCCAAAGATGAAGACCAGGGGTCCCACACCCTGTCTAGGAGGGTGGGGGGCGCCTCCCCCCTCCTGGGCGCGCCCCCCTACCTCGTGGGCCCCCTAGAGACCTTCCGACGCCAACTCCAACTCTATATATTGGCTTTCAGAGAGAGAAAATTCAGAGAGAAGAAATTATCTCGTTTTACGATACGGAGCCGTGGCCAAGCCCTAAAACCTCTCGGGAGGGCTTATCTGGAGTCCGTTCGGGGCTCCGGAGAGGGGGATTCGTCGCTGTCGTCATCATCAACCATCCTCCATCACCAATTTCATGATGCTCACCGCCGTGCGTGAGTAATTCCATCGTAGGCTTGCTGGACGGTGATGGGTTGGATGAGATATATCATGTAATCGAGTTAGTTTTGTTAGGGTTTGATCCCTAGTATCCACTATGTTCTGAGACTGATGTTGCTATGACTTTGCTATGCTTAATGCTTGTCACTAGGGCCCGAGTGCCACGATTTCAGATCTGAACCTATTATGTTTTCATGAATATATGTGAGTTCTTTATCCTATCTTGCAAGTCTATAGTCACCTACTATGTGTTATGATCCGGCAACCCCGAAGTGACAATAATCGGGACCACTCCCGGTGATGACCATAGTTTGAGGAGTTCATGTATTCACTAAGTGCTAATGCTTTGTTCCGGTTCTCTATTAAAAGGAGGCCTTAATATCCCTTAGTTTCTATTAGTACCCCGCTGCCACGGGAGGGTAGGACAAAAGATGTCATGCAAGTTCTTTTCCATAAGCACGTATGACTATATTCGGAATACATGCCTACATTACATTGATGAATTGGAGCTAGTTCCATGTCACCCTATGTTATGATCTGTTACATGATGAACCGCGTCCGGCATAATTATCCATCACCGATCCAATGCCTACGAGCTTTCCATATACTGGTTTACGTTTATTTACTTTCCCGTTGCTACTGTTACAATCACTACAAAACACCAAAAATATTACTTTTGCTTTCGTTCCTTTTGTTACCGTTACCACTTCTATCATATTACTTTGCTACTAAATACTTTGCTGCAGATACTAAGTTATCCAGGTGTGGTTGAGTTGACAACTCAACTGCTAATACTTGAGAATATTCTTTGGCTCCCCTTGTGCCGAATCAATAAATTTGGGTTGAATACTCTACCCTCGAAAGCTATTGTGATCCCCTACACTTGTGGGTTATCAGTGAGCCGCATGGGGATGCCGGATCGAAACTCGGGGGCCGCCACCCAGTTGGTGTCACGCGGCTCGGTGATGTAGAACCACCCCGATTGCCACCCCTTTACGGTCTCCACATAGGAACCTTCGAGCCAGGTGACGTTGGGCATTTTGCCCACCATGGTGCCTCCGCACTCCGCTTGCTGGCCGACCACCACCTTCGGTTTAACGTTGAAGGTATTCAACCATAGGCCAAAGTGGGGCTTTATGCGGAGGAAGGCCTCGCACACGACGATAAACGCTGATGAAATTAGGGGCCAGATCATGAAAATCCAGCCCGTAGTAGAACATGAGCCCGCAGACAAATGGGTGAAGGGGAAATCCCAACCCGTGGACGAAGTGGGTGAGGAATACTACCCTCTCGCGGGGTTCTGGTGTAGGGACAATCTGCCCCGCGTCTGGGAGCCGGTGCGCGATGTCTGCGGCCAGGTATCCGGCTTCCCGGAGCTTCATGGTGTTCTCCTCCGTATCGGAGGAGCCCATCCACTTGCCTCCCGCTCCGGACATGTTTGGAGTGGTTTTGCAGAGAAAATGCGAACTTGGGCGCTGGAGCTCGAGTGCATGAGAATGGATGGGCAGGGAAGAAGAAGGCGTGGGTGAAAAGGAGGAGTCCTTGTCCCTTTATAAAGGCGGTAGAAACTGTGCGCCTCCCCACTCGCCTGGTAAACTCGCTTATTCCCCAAGCGCCGTGATTGATGGCGCGGTTGAGTTACCCACACCCATATTGATGAGAATCCCGTGATAAGGGGACACGATCTCTGCTTCGACAAGACGTGCCAAGAAAACCGCCTCGCAATATGTGCCGTAGCTAGTTGAGAAAAATGGTTCGAATAATGACCGGGCCATGGCATGATGTCACGTTATGAAAAGTTGTCAGCAGATTAGATTTGTAGAAATATTATACTCTCTAAGGCGGTATGTGGAATTTTTTTTGCAGAGCCGGACACGATCCTTGTGTTCAAGATCTTCTATGGAGTATTCGGAGAAGGAACCCGCCTTGCAATGCCAAAGATGATCTGCGCGCAGGATTCATCGTCATTGAAGCCTGGTTCAGGGGCTACTGAGGGAATCCTGGATTAGGGGGTCCTCGGACAGCCGGACTATATACTTTGGCCGGACTGTTGGACTATGAAGATACAAGATTGAAGACTTCGTCCCATCTCCGGATGGGACTCTCCTTTGCGTGGAAGGCAAGCTTGGCAATTCGGATATGTAGATCTCCTCCCTTGTAACCGACTCTCTGTAACCCTAGCCCCCTCCGTTGTCTATATAAACCGGAGTGTTTAGTCCGTAGGACAAGAACAATCATAATCATAGGCTACCTTCTAGGGTTTAGCCTCTACGATCTCGTGGTAGATCAACTCTTGTAATACTCATATCATCAAGATCAATCAAGCAGGAAGTAGGGTATTACCTCCATCGAGAGGGCCCGAACCTGGGTAAACATAGTGTCCCCCGCCTCCTGTTACCATCTGCCTAAGACGCACAGTTCGGAACCCCCTACCCGAGATCCGCCGGTTTTGACACCGACAGGTCGGCCTGGCTCTTGATGGCCGCCGATAAAGGTGCCAATGAACTCGTGGCACAGGTCAGCCCATGACGAAATGGACTTCTTCGGCAGGTGCATTAGCCAAGACCTCACATTGGACTTGAAGCCAAAGGGAAGTAGTTGGAAAACACCTTCGCATCTCTTCCCCCGGCAGCCTGAACAGCGATGGTGTAGATGCTCAGGAACTCTGCCGGGTTCAGCCTCCCATCGTACTTCTCAGGTATCTCTGGCTTGAACGTGCGAACGGACGGCCAACGGACTTGCTGTAGCTCACGAGTAAAGGCAGTGCAGCCAACCTCGAAAGGTAGGCACTCGCCAATACCAAGCGCAGGCTCGTCGACGTCGGGGCCGTCGCACCAATCGGTCCGGCAGTGGTCATCGCGGCGTTGCTCGACAACGACGCCCGTATCTCCCCTCTGCTTGTCCTCCGGGGCTCGTCGTCGGCCTAGAAGTGCTCGAGGGTCAGAAGAGGCCATCGAGACATCGTCAGGTTCTTGATTCTACTACGCTTGTGTTGGCTGCCGTGGCGGGGACTGCACTGTGGGGGTGGCCTGTTCTGTGTGGCCAGCAGCACGAGCCGTTGTTGTCGCTTGGGGAGGCCGTGGCGGGCCAGCTCGCTGTGAGCCCCCAGCTTTGGCGAAACCGAGCAAACTTTGGATGGTAGAGCTGCTCAGCCGCCATTCGTCAATCTGCTCAGCCGCTGGCGGAAACCTCAGCAGCAGCAGAGCCCGCGCCATGGCCTCCGAGGCTGTGCTTAGCATGGGTGATGAAGAAGTAGATCGCACCATCGCTCGGCTCCTGAAGGTGCTAGCGGCTGTAGCGCCGCGCCCTCGATGCTGCGGGGAAGCCACCTGAATGGCAGTGTAGTGCGGCGAAGGCGCTTGTGGGCCAGCGGCTCCGTCGGGCGCAACAACTTGGTCGACCCATCCCACGGGAGGCGCACGCGCCGCAGTCGCTCCCATGGGGGGCGGCTGGAGGGCGATGGCCTGCCCCGGTCTGAGCGGCGTTGCTGCGGCTGTGCCTGTCGATGGGAGGAGGGAACGCAGATGGAGTAACCCCCTCACCCGTACCTGTGTCAGCCACGGGGGAAGTGGTGATGGCGCCGCCTGCACCGACCACGCCCCCAGGAGCGTCCACGTCCTCGAGCGCCTCCGCACTCCCCGCAGCGTTAGAGGCCGTGGGTGGCGGAGCCTTCAAGGTGGTTGGATGAGCTAAAGCACCGGTTTTCTTCTTGGGCGCATTGTTCGATGGCATCGTCCAAGACGAAGACGGTGATGAAGATGACGTGCTGCACACGCCTTTAGGTTCACGGAACCTATCCCCCTACCTGGCGTGCCAAAGATGTCACGGGAAACCACGACCACCTATGGGATCGGAGGGCCCCGTGCTGGTTCGACATGGGGAGGTCGTATTGCACAAAGAGCAGACGAGCGTGGGGCAACACGGCAGAGATCACGCAGGAAATTTTACCCAAGTTCGGGCCACCGTGAGGTGTAAAACCCTACTCCTGCTTTGGTGGACTGATGGTGGAAAGGTGGTGGTGGAGCGTAGTACACTTGCCCGGCAGGGGCGGTAGTGGCTACACGCGTATGGGGGTGTGAGTTATCCAACCTTCTAACCCTTTCTATGGTTGCCATGGGCCTCCTTTTATAGGTTAAGGGGTTACCACAATGGCAAAGTAGTGATTATGCACTGATAAGATAGCAAACAGTGCTATCATACCTAACTCTGCAGGCCGACAGGGTGCATTAAATGCACTGCCCAATGTCACATCGTTGGTCGCCCGACAAGCCTTGTCGGGCCGTCTCGCCAGCTCCACACCTGCTCGCTTGACACATCGCATGCCGACTGTCATCTGTAGGCATTTCTTGTAAAGAGAGAGGCTGCCATGTGGCGAATGCCTGCCACTTAGTCACTTTGCGGCTTGACACCGCTTTGATTGACGACGTGGGTCGTGGTGGAGTAGTTGGTGAGGTGGTTTTGCCTCCATGAGTCTCGGCAGGCTCTACCGTTCGGATGCCTCCTTCAGGGGGTGGCCCCGTCCTTGTCGAGCTTGTCTGCCCGGCAAGGGAGGCTTTTCTCCTGGTGGTATCTTGCTTATCTGGCTTGACTTTGGTCCTCTTGATCTGCATGTTGGTCCTTCGATGCTCTTGGTCTCTTGTACTCTGACTTAGGTTGGAGCCTCAATCTTGTTCCCGTGCCTGTGCACAGTCTGGGCAACAGATCCAGGGTTTGTTGCACCGACACGCCACCACCGCATTCATAGACTTTCCCACCGCCATCGCATCCACCAACACCCACTCTTGCCGGTGTTTGCGGTCACTCATCGTTGTCGTCGGAGCACGAGAAGGCATGCCTACCCAGGGTTGCCAGCACCGCCACTGCCTCGACGGTCAATACCAGAGGGCGCAGTCTTCGATGAGCCTACTTCATGTACGAGGAGAGGACGGTGCCCTTCACCAGCCGCAACTCAACCACACCCGCCTCCGTCACCGCCCGCAAGGTGTTCGACCTTTTGCCCAAAAGGTACCATGGTGGATAGCTCGGATGAGTTCTTTTACAATAACATCATATGGCCATCCAACGATTCATCATTGGGCAATGAGGATTTTGTGAGTGCACTCCTCTAAATGAGTCTGTCAGTTTGGGTGCACTCGCAATATTTACGGGGACGAGGGCAGATGTCGCCCCTACTGTTGGGACACATAGTAGAAAATAAAAAAAATTGCACCTACGATCACCCAAGATCAATATGAAGATGCATAACATGTTGGGATCAAGATCATTACTGTCACTGAGTTGCAACGAAGAAGAAGTGTCAGTGTGCATCGTACTTGGAGTCCCTTGAACCGTAGATGAAAGATCCCTCGTACCACCCATGAATAGTGCCTCGAATCAAAGACCGAAAGCACGACCTCTCTACTTTGTTGCAAGCGTGTAGCCTTCACGGTCTAGCAGTGCTTCGCCGTCCAGAGAATTAGAGCGAGGAGATTAGAACCACACATGGCTTCTAATTATGAGGACAAGAGGATTAGCCTAGCTCGAATTAGTCAACTAGGACCAACTAGAACTAGAACTAGAAGAACTAGGGGAGGCTCCAAAACTTGTATGATCAATAGAGCAAAAACCCTAGTATATATAGGTTGGAGGAGGAGGAGGGGCAGCCACCAAGGAGTAAAAGACCCTCCAGGGCGCCGGCCAAAGGGGGAGGAGTCTCCAATCCAGGCCCCCCTATAAGGCAAGGGGGGCACCGACCAAAGGGGGAGGAGTCTCCAATCCAGCCCCCCCTATAAGGCAAGGGGGGCGCCACTTCCTTATGGGCCCTTGTGGCCCATAATTCCCTCCACCTCTTGGCCTTTTTTGGCCCATTGATATTTAAATGAAATATAAAATGTTCTAAATACTTCTAGAACATTATATCTATTAAAATCTCCAGAAACATTTTCCACCTATATATAATATATCGATAATACCTGGTATTACCCGATATTCACCGAAAACCATCCTGTGATCCCGGAACGCTTCTTGATCCTCTCGGAACTACTCCAAATATTGATGAAACAATTCCACAAATATATTCTCATGACTCTTGTTCTAATAACACTTATCGGATCATGATTTCCTTAAGATTGTGACCCCATGGGTTCGGTAACTCACAAACATGGACGAACCCGTTCGTTCAATGACCAGCAGCGGGACCGTGCACTACTGCAGGATGGTGCTAATGCGACACTATGATCAGAGACCCTTCGAGAAACTGTGGGCGATGCCATAATCGCATACGATGCTGTATGAAAACCGTCATAAATGTATAAAACGTTTGCGATGACGGGTGCATCAAACACGGTTCAGGTTTTAGTTGCGTGTGCGATGAAGGGTATACGATTAACCCGTTCAAATTGTTTGCGATGAGGCAGAACAACAGAAACAGGCAGCCATATCAATGTGTGTGCGATATATGGCATACCGTTTGCTCCGATGAACCGTTTGCTATTAGGGAGTGCACCATAAACAGTTAGCTAGATCAAGGTGTGTGTCATATAGGGCATACGGTACTCGGATTAACTGTTTTCGATTAGCGAACGCAACAGAAACGGTTAACCTTAACAAGATGTGTGTGATATGTGGCAAACAACCGACTCGGATGAACTATTTGCGATGAGAAATTACAACACATACGGTTAATACAGTTAGTTCGTGTGCGATTCTGTGTGTACAAAAAACTTTGAAAAATGCAAACGAGTTGCTTGCGGTGGCTAGGAATATCGCACATGATGCGTCTGCGAGTACTCGTGTGCGATGATTAGTAAGTTACACATACGTTTCCTTATGTTAACACTTGTGTGATAAATAACACGTGTACTTCGGATACGATTTCGGGTTGTGTGTGTGCTCCACTTAGTCTTCCCACGCCCACGAATGCTTCCTCGCTCGATGAATGCTTCCCGCGCTCCACATGGATGAATTGTAAACTCCACGCCTATTCCCTCAACGCCTTGCCGACACTAGCTAACGGCTTGCTGCATATAACCCAGGCGCCAACGCACCGCCGCGACACTCTGCGAAGATCTAGTCCTCACCCATCTACCATTAGTTATTCCAAGCATGCCAGGCAACGACCAAAGCTTCAACGTCGACGCCTACCTGCGTTACATCTTCGGCGAGGAGAACAAGCCAGAGCAGGTCGGGAGCAAGAGCTTCATCGGCCGGTGCAGGCACCATGGCCCATCGGCAGCGATATCGGCGTCACAGTCCTTGGGAGCACAATCGACATATTGCAGAGGAGGTGTGATGAGCAGTTTGCCATCCATCGTGCAAAAGATCCAGAGCTGCTCGGCGGCATGATCGACGACCCACCCGAAGAGCCGTCGTCACCAGTGCTCATCGAGAGCCTGATGCCTCGCAATGAATGGGCAGAGGACCTCTACGATTCAGTCAAGATAAAGGCAGCCTGCGGCTTTATCATTGCCCGCGGCGGCCGTGTCAACCTTGATCCCGATGATGTGGTGGCCAGGCTCGAGCGCATCCTTGGCGGAGTTGACGTCCTTGACGAAGGAGAACATCGCCGACGTGATATCTTGAGGATGCAGGTGATCGACAGAATTTGCTACCAGGCTAGAGACATGGAAATGGAGCTGTTCCGCGGAGTTGTCATGTGCGCGATTGCACGCTGTCAAGCTCTTCTGGAAGAGGCCTGGCAGCCCCAAGAGCCTCCCACCACCAGCAGCTCCGTGGGCGGAGGCGGGTTGGGACACTCAGAGTGAACGGCCGCAAGGGTGCTCTGCTGATCATGGAGTCCGAGAAGATCATCGTCGGAAGGCCGCCAGCTCAGCCTTTTAGCTTATATTTTATTATAATTGTATGTCGTGAGTGTTCTGGGCTGTGCCGCATTTGGCATTTTAAATTATCCTGAATATGTAAGACAATTATTAAGAATTATTAACAGTTGCCATTGTAACTTTGCCTCAATGGCGAGCAGAGCGCATGCAGGGACGCCAGAGCGGAGCGCGCCGCGGCCGCCTCAACGGCGAGCAACCACGTGGTCAACCTTCTGCCATCAATAAATTTTGACCTTGTTTCTCATCAAATTTCTGATTACAATGCAATAAGTAATTGCAGATCTGTTCACACCTATCAAACTAATATGTGTTCACACTTAGCACCGGGCTATAGAAAACACTCGAAAATTACTTCACAGTTCCTCTCCTCATCACCCACAAAACTGGTTTCTCTGTCAAGTCGTTCCGCCATGACCGGTAGGAGGAGTTTAGGGTGGACATATAACCAGGCAGCAAAGACCAAGGCTGCGGAAGCACTAGAGAGGTCCCGCCGCGAAGCCGCAACCGCAGCAGAGATGTCCCGGTGCGCCGCAGAGCCCTCGAACGAGCTCTCACGGGCACGGGAGGGCTCTCACAAGCGCATTCGCGGCGTCTACCATCGCGACGAGCTGGCGTTCCTGAAGTCCTTCGCCACTGCCGACGACATTCTCGCTGGCGTCACTACGCAGCAGGAGCTGGTCGACGGCTTGATGAAGCTGCTCAAGATTAGCGATGCCTCGATTGACAAGGCGACCGGCCTCGTCGAGCAACTCATGGATGACAATGTGAAGCTCCTCAAGTTGGTCGCCGAGAAGGAGGAGGAGGCTGCCGCCTCGAAGATGCTGCATGAGCAGAGTAGTGCCTTGGAGATGACGCTGAAAGCGATCGTTGAGGAACTGATGGGTGGCTTGAGGAAGCTCCGGATCGAGCGCGAGCAGGAGGTGGAGGAATCCGTGGCTGCTTTCAAGCAAAGTCATGAGGAATTGAAGAAGGAGCTGGAGGATTTCGCCGCCCGGCGATCCATCAATGAGTAGAGACAGTAGCAACCCAGATCGTTGTCTGCAATTTCCTTCTTCTCTTGCCCCCATGTCTTCCAGGCTTTGCCGCATGTGGCATTTTAAATTATCCAGAATATGTAAGACAATTATTATGTGCGCCATTGCAAATTTGTCATCGTAATATCCGTTGCCATTTTATTTGTGGTCTTATTATCCTTGCCCTATGTGGCAATTTAAATTAGGGCGGAATACTAGTTGAAAACATGAACAAAGCAAATGTTGCCATGGGATCACAAGCAAACACCCTCTGTCCAGGTGCTTTAATTAACCAATTAATGGAGAAGTTGTGAGAGAGGCGGGCGGCGGCTGGTGCATGGAGGTCAAAGAGCTCGCTTCTCGGTGAGCATGGGCGGCCTTGATGCTCGCACGTGTCCCATCGAGCCTGCGAGGTGGACAGGATGCATGCGTCCCGTCAAGCCTGCGCGGCGGACTGCTCGCACGCGTCCCGTCGAACATGCACGGTGGACTTTTCGCGCTTGTCCCGTCTAATCAAACAGCTGCACGCATGCCACCGAGTATGGTTAAATTTCGACACGGTAAATATAATACAACCATTTGCGATATTAACGTGTCAACTTTTTGTTTCAAAAAGGACTTCCTTAGCTACTAATCTATGCGCCTTTTCTCAAACTGGACGATTTTTTTACCACGACATATATGTGCCATGTCATGAACCATGCCAAGTTTCATGTTTTTTGGGTGACTTTTTTTATTTACTGGGATTTAAAAACCGAGTTTCTCATTGTTTCAGGACGACGACAAGTTTGTAATTCATTCTCATTCCATAAACGAGACCTAAACATGCACCCAATGACACATGTACGGTTTCCCACCCATTTTGCTTCACTGGAGCATGTGGTTGTAGTTCAAATTTGAATTATGGACTACATTAAATGCATAGAAAACTTAGTAATTAGTAATATATATACAATGGCCAAACGAACCCTGAACAATTTCAAATTTCAGCCCGACACTCCTGTTATTCTATGTTGCCTGTTGATGACCCACAAGTATAGGGGATCTATCATAGTCCTTTCGATAAGTAAGAGTGTCAAACACAACGAGGAGCAGAAGGAAATGATAAGCGGTTTTCAGCAAGGTATTCTCTGCAAGTACTGAAATAAGTGGTAACAGATAGTTTTGTGATAAGATAAATTGTAATGAGCAACAAGTAACAAGAGTAAATAAAGTGCAGCAAGGTGGCCCAATCCTTTTTGTAGCAAAGGACAAGCCTGGACAAACTCTTATAATAGGAAAAGCGCTCCCGAGGACACATGGGAATATCGTCAAGCTAGTTTTCATCACGTTCACATGATTCGCGTTCGGTACTTTGATAATTTGATATGTGGGTGGACCGGTGCTTGGGTGCTGTTCTTACTTGAACAAACATCCCACTTATGATTAACCTCTATTGCAAGCATTCGCAACTACAACAAAGTATTAAGGTAAACCTAACCATAGCATGAAACATATGGATCCAAATCAGCCCCTTACGAAGCAACGCATAAACTAGGGTTTAAGCTTCTATCACTCTAGCAACCCATCATCTACTTATTACTTCCCAATGCCTTCCTCTAGGCCCAAATAATGGTGAAGTGTTATGTAGTCGACGTTCACATAACACCACTAGAGGATAGGCAACATACATCTCATCAAAATATCGAGCGAATACAAAATTCACATGACTACTAATAGCAAGACTTCTCCCATGTCCTCAGGAACAAACGTAAGTACTCACAAAGCATATTCATGTTCATAATCAGAGGGGTAATAATATGCATAAAGGATCTGAACATATGATCTTCCACCAAATAAACCAACTAGCATCAACTACAAGGAGTAATCAACACTACTAGCAACCTACTAACACCAATCCCGGACTTGGAGACAAGAATTGGATACAAGAGATTAACTAGGGTTTGGAGATGAGATGGTGCTGGTGAAGATGTTGATGGAGATTGCCCTCTCCCGATGAGAGGAGCGTTGGTGATGATGATGATGATGATTTCCCCCTCCCGGAGGGAAGTGTCCCCGGCAGAACAGCTCTGCCGGAGCCCTAGATTGGTTCCGCCTCGTGGCGGCGGAGTCTCGTCCCGAAAGGTTGCTTCTGATTTTTTTCTCATCGAAAGACTTCATATAGGAGAAAATGGGCATCGGAGATCCACCGGGGCCCATGAGGTAGGGGCGCGCCCGAGGCGCCCCACCTCGTGAGCGGGTGTGGGCCCCGGCCTTCATCTTTAGCGACGATTTTTCTTTATTTATTTTAAGATATTCCGTGGAGTTTCAGGACTTTTGGAGTTGCATGAATAGGTCTCAATATTTGCTCCTTTTCCATCCCGAATTCTAGCTGCCGGCATTCTCCCTCTTCATGTAAACCTTGTAAAATAAGAGAGAATAGCCATAAGTATTGTGACATAACGTGAAGTAACAGCCCATAAAGCGATAAATATCGATATAAAAGCATGATGCAAAATGGACGTATCAACTCCCCCAAGCTTAGACCTCGCTTGTCCTCAAGCGAAAAGCCGATAGCAATAAATATGTCCTCATGTTTAGAGGTAGAGGCGTCGATACAAAAAATACGGAAATGAAGGCATCATGATTAATCTCATAACAGCAACATATATAGATTTTGTCATATGATTACTTATGTTCAAGTGATGATCTTTTCACAATGCAAAAGTATGAATCAGAAACCTTATTGGGCACCAACAAATTATAACCTCAGTCATTGAAGCAATTGCAATTTATCATAACATCGGAAAGAGTCTATGTCAGAGCTTAAAAGCAAGTCCACATACTCAACTATCACTTAGTCCTTCATAATTGCTAGCACTCACGCAATACTTGTTGTTACGGAGTTTTAATCGGACACAGTGAAAGATAGGGGCTTATAGTTTTGCCCCACAACCTTTTACCTCAAGGGTAATGTCAGCAATAACAATTCATGCTCCCCTACATCCAATTAGATATATATATCATGTTCATTCCACCATGCTGGGCTTGCCAAAGGATAAAATGAAAAAGGAAAGGTGAAGATCACCATGACTCTTGCATAAGGTAGAGGATAATAATAAAAGATAGGCCCTTCGCAGAGGGAAGCAGAGGTTTCCATGCGCTTTATTGTTAGATGCACAAAATCTTAATGCAAAAGAACGTCACTTTATATTGCCCCTTGTATGTGAAACTTTATTATGCAGTCCGTCACTTTTATCACTTCCACAACAAGTTCGTACAAAGCTTATTTCTCTGCACTAATAAGTCATGCATATTTAGAGAGCAATTTTTATTGCTTGCACCGATGACAACTTACTTGAAGGATCTTACTCAATCCATAGGTAGATATGGTGGACTCTCATGGCTAAACTGGTTTAAGGGTATTTGGAAGCACAAGTAGTATCTCTACTTGGTGTTGAGAATTTGGCTAGCAGGAGGGGGAAAGGCAAGCTCAACATGTTAGAGGATCCATGACAACATACTTTATCTCAGATATAAGAAAACATAACTCATCACGTTGTCTTCCTTGTCCAACATGAACTCTTTAGCATGTCATATTTTAATGAATGCTCCCAATCATAAAAGATGTCAATGATAATATATCTATATGTGAAACCTCTCTTTCCTTATTACTTCCTATTAATTGCAACGATGACCAAAGCTATATTTGCCAACTCCCAACAACTTTTTAATCATCATACTCTTTCTATGTGAAGTCATTAATTTCAATAAGATCAAAATGAACTTCTTTGTTTCTTTTTATTCTTTTCCTTTTAATCACCCATGATCTTGGCAAAACAATCAAGCCCTTGACTCAACACTAATCTTTATTATATATATAGCTCGCGGACTCGATTACATAGAGGGATCATAAAGCAAAACTCAAAACAAGGTCATGCCATAAGCCTTATTCTACTAGATCAAGATACTAGTAATAGGATTGAACTAAGAAAAACGGTAAAGATAGGAGTTGTGATGGTGATACGATACCGAGGCACCTCCCCCAAGCTTGGCAGTTGCCAAGGGGAGTGCCCATACCCATGTGATTATATCTCCTTCTTTGTTGTTGGAATTATATTCTTGGCGATGATTCCCCTCAAGATATGGTTCTCCTCCTCGAGCTTATTGACTTGCTGCTTGAGGTCCATTATTTCCTTGCGAAGCTTTCCTGTAAGGGCTAAAGCTCCTTAGACCCAAGGGTGTTGCATAGCTGCGGGAGAACAAGAGACACTCCTCCTCATATTTTCATAACAAAGAAATCTAACATTGGAAGGGATAACCGAGTTTGGAATAGCTGAGCTCTGTAGTTCCCCCATCGTAAACCCAGCTCGGAGGCGAGAGGTGACTTCTTGATCCTCCATGGCATCTACCCTCATCAAGTCGGCCTACATCTCTTCCTCCGTTGCTGGCCCAAAGTGGTCAGCATCGCTGTGTGCCCTTGGTTCCGGTGCCGGATTAGATACCCGGCTCTCCCTGAATGACTCTTGAGAAGACATCTGGCTCTAATCTACAGCAGCAACAGCTCAAAACAAGAACAGAGGATATTTGTGTGATACGGGAGTCAAAACCTTCGGGAGAATATATAATGATTTTTTACCGACCAAAATACGTATCGTGCAAGAAAACGGAGTCCGGAGGGCACACGAGGTGCTCACGAGGTAGGGGGGTGCGCCCGGGGGGGTAGGGCGCGCCCTCCACCCTCGTGAATGCCTCGTGTCCTTCCTGGACTTCCACTTATTTTTCTATTTTTCTAAATATTCCAAAATGGAGAAATATTGCCTTAAAAATTGTTTTGGAGTCGGTTTACTTACCGTACCACATATCTATTCCTTTTCGGAGTCTAAAACGGTCTGGAAAGTGTCCCTTATGTATTCCTCCGGGGTTACAGTTTCAATAATATTGGTTTCAACATTTATGGGATTACCTGAGATATAATGTTTGATTCTTTGACCGTTTACCACCTTCGGATTTGTGCCTTCGAAGTTGTTGACTTTTATGGCACCGGAACGATAGACCTCCTCGATAACTTAGGGGCCTTACCATTTAGAGAGAAGTTTTCCTGCAAAAAATCCTAACCGAGAGTTGTATATCAATATATAATCACCTACATTAAACTCACGCTTTTGTATCCTTTTTTCATGCCATCTTTTAAATTTTTCTTTAAACAACTTGGCATTTTCATAAGCTTGGGTTCTCCATTCATCAAGTGAGCTAATATCAAATAACCTCTTCTCACCGGCAAGTTTGAAATCATAGTTGAGCTCTTTAATAGCCCAATATGCCTTATGTTCTAGTTCGAGAGGTAAGTGACATGCTTTTCCATAAACCATTTTATACGGAGACATGCCCATAGGATTCTTATATGCAGTTCTATAGGCCCATAATGCATCATCAAGTTTCTTGGACCAATTCTTTCTAGACCTATTAACAGTCTTTTGCAAAATTAATTTGAGCTCTCTATTACTCAATTCTACTTGACCACTAGACTGTGGGTGATAAGGAGATGCAATTCTATGATTAACGTCATATTTAGCAAGCATTTTACGGAAAGCACCATGAATAAAGTGTGGACCACCATCAGTCATTAAATATCTAGGGACTCCAAACCTCGGAAAAATAACTTCCTTAAGCATTTTAAGAGAAGTGTTATGATCAGCACTACTAGTTGGAATAGCTTCTACCCACTTAGTAACGCAATCAACAGCAACTAAAATATGTGTATATCCATTATAGGCAGGAAAAGGTCCCATATAATCAAAGCCCCAAACATCAAATGGTTCAATAACAAGTGAATAATTCATAGGCATTTCTTGAGGTCTACTAATATTACCAATTCTTTGACATTCATCGCAAGACAAAACAAACTTACGGGCATCCTTGAAGAGAGTGGGCCAATAAAACCCGGATTGCAATACCTTATGTGCAGTTCTATCTCCAGCGTGGTGTCCTCCATAAGCTTCGGAGTGACACTTGCGTAGGATCTGTTCCTGTTCATGCTCAGGTACACAACATCTAATAACACCATCTACTCCTTCTTTATAAAGATGTGGGTCATCCCAAAAGTAATGTCTCAAATCATAGAAGAACTTTTTCTTTTGTTGGTATGTGAAGCTAGGTGGTATAAATTTAGCAACAATATAATTAGCATAATCAGCATATCGTGGAGTGCTACGAGAAGTGCTTATGACATTTAATTGTTCATCAGGAAAGCTATCATCAATAGGTAGTGGGTCATCAAGAACATTCTCTAACCTAGATAAGTTATCTGCAACGGGGTTCTCAGCTCCTTTCCTATCAACAATATGCAAATCAAATTCTTGCAGCAAGAGAACCCATCTAATAAGTCTAGGTTTAGCATCTTTCTTTTCCATAAGATATTTAATAGCAGCATGATCGCTGTGAATAGTTACTTTAGAATCAACAATATAGGGTCTGAATTTATCACAAGCAAATACAACTACTAAAAGTTCCTTTTCGTTAGTAGCATAATTTCTTTGAGCATTGTCTAGAGTCTTACTAGCATAATGGATAACATTTAATTTCTTATCAACTCTTTGCCCTAGAACAACACCTACAGATAATCACTAGCATCACACATAATTTCAAAGGTAAACTCAATCGGTGGCTGAACAACAGGTGCAGAGACTAATGCTTTCTTAAGTATTTCAAATGCTTCTACACAATCATCATCAAAGACAAATGGTACATCTTTTGTAATAAATTAGTCGAGGTCGTGAAATTTTGAAAAGTCCTTAATGAACCTCCTATAAAATCCGGCGTGACCAAGGAAACTTCTTATACCTTTGATGTCCTTGGGACATGGCATCTTTCAATAGCATCAACTTTGGCTTTATCAACTTCAATACCTCTTTCGAAACTTTGTGCCCCAAGACAATACCTTCATTAACCATAAAGTGGCACTTTTCCCAATTCAAGACAAGATTAGTTTCTTCACATCTCGCAAAACTCGATCAAGATTGCTCAAGCAATCATCAAAAGAGGAACCATAGACGGAAAAGTCGTCCATGAAAACCTCACAAATCTTTTCACAAAAATCAGAGAATATAGCCATCATGCATCTTTGAAAGGTAGCAGGTGCATTACATAAACCAAAAGGCATACGTCTATAAGCAAAAGTACCAAAAGGGCATGTAAAAGTAGTCTTTGATTGATCTTTAGCCGACACATGTATTTGAGAGAAACCAGAATAACCATCTAGAAAGAAATAATGTGTGTGTTTGCATAATCTTTATAGCATTTGATCAATAAAAGGTAAGGGGTAATGATCTTTCTTAGTAGCTTTATTTAATTTGCGGAAATCAATTACCATCCTATAACCTGTGATAATTCTTTGCGGATACAATTCATCTTTATCATTAGGGACAATAGTAATACCTCCCTTCTTAGGGACACAATGGACAGGACTTACCCACTGACTATTAGCAACGGGATAAATTATACCTGCCTCCAGAAGCTTGAGTATTTCTTTTCTTACCACTTCTTTCATTTTAGGATTCAAACGTCGTTGAGGATCACGAACTGGTTTGGCATCCGCTTCCAAGTTTATTTTATGCTGACATGGAGTGGGACTAATGCCCTTAAGATCATCAAGAGTATATCCAATAGCGGCACAGTGCTTCTTTAGAGTTTTCAATAATCTTTCTTCTTCATGCTCTGAAAGGTTAGCACTAATAATAATAGGATATATTTTCTTTTCATCAAGATAAGCTTATTTAAGATTATCAGGCAACGGTTTAAGCTCAAACACGGGATCACCTTTGGGTGGAGGAGGATCCCCTAGGATTTCAACAGGCAAATTGTGTTGCAGAATAGGTTCCTGTTTAAAGAATACTTCATCTATTTCCCTTCTTTCATTCATGAACATCTCATTTTCTTGGTCTAGCAAATAGTGGTCTAAAGGATCACTAGGAGGTACGGCAATAGAAGCTAGACCAATAATTTCATCCTTACTAGGCAATTCTTCCTCACGATGTTGTTTACTAAATTTAGAGAAATTAAACTCATGAACCATATCATCCAAGCCAATAGTAACAACATTCTTTTCGCAGTCTATCTTAGCATTAACAGTATTCAAGAAGGGTCTACCAAATACAATGGGACAAAAGCTATCTTGTGGAGAACCAAGAACAAGAAAATCAGCAGGATATTTAGTTTTCCCACACAAGACTTCAACATCTCTAACAATTCCCACTGGTGAAATAGTATCTCTATTGGCAAGCTTAATTGTGACATCAATTTCTTCTAACTCAATAGGTGTAATATCATGCATAATTTCTTTGTATAAGTCAATGAGTATTGCACTAGCACTAGCGCCCATATCACATAAGCCATGATAACAATGATCTCCTATTTTAACAGAAATAACAGGCACGCCTACCACAGGTCTATGTTTATCTTTAGCACAAGGTTTAGCAATTCTAGCAGTTTCACCGCAGAACTGAATAACATGCCCATTAATATTATCAGACAAGAGATCTTTAACTATAGAAATATTAGGTTCTACTTTAACTTGCTCAGGAGGTGTATAAGTTCTAATATTGCTTTTACAAACAACAGTTGAAGCTTTAGCATGATCCTTTACTCTAACAGGGAAAGGTGGTTTCTCAACATAAGAGGTAGGAACAATAGGATCATTATAAGTCAAGGTCTTTTCTTCAACTTTAATAGGTGAAACTACTTTTACTTCTATGGGAGGATGATATTTAAACCACTTCTCCTTAGGAAGATCAACATAAGTAGCAAAAGATTCACAGAAAGAAGCTACTATCTCAGAGTCAAGTCCATATTTAGTGATAAACTTACGAAAAACATCGGTATCCATAAAAGATTTAACACAATCAAACTTAGGTGTCATACCTGACTCCTTACCTTCTCGAGGTCCCAATCTTCAGAGTTGCGTTTAATTCTATCAAATAAATTCCATTTAAATTCAATAGTATTCATCATAAAAGAGCCAGCACAAGAAGTATCGAGCATGGTGCGATTGTTATCAGAAAGCCGAGCATAAAAATTCTGAAGAATTGTAATTCTTGAGAGCTCATGATTGGGGCATGAATATAAGATTTATTTAAGCCTCCCCCAAGCTTGAGTGATGCTTTCTCCTTCGCGAGGCCAAAAATTATATATATAATTGCGATCACAGTGAACAAGATGCATAGGGTAATACTTTTGATGAAATTCCAATTTCAACCTTTTATAGTTCCATGATCCCGTATCATCACATAGCCTATACCATGTCAATGCATCTTACTTCAAAGATAAAGGGAAGACCTTCTTCTTAACAACATCATCGGGTATACCTGCAAGCTTAAATAGTAAACAAACTTCATCCACATAGAGTAGATGTTCATCAGGATGCTTTGTTCCATCTCCTGTAAAAGTATTAGCTAGCAGTTTTTCCATCATACCCGAAGGAACTTCAAAAGGAGTTTAATTTTCAATAGGTTCAGTAGGTTGAGAAGCAACTCTTTGCTGACTGGGTGAAGATACCCCGAACAAGCCTGTCGGGGAGGGCTGATCGTGTCCCACGAACACCTACGGGACCTGGGTCCCTTGTGGTTCGGAGGGGGGTGGAGGTTGCACAAAGAGCGGATCGAGGCGATGCACACGAGCAGGCTTACCCAGCTTCGGAGCTCTCCGAAGAGATAATACTCCTACTGCTGCTTTAGTGGATTATCTTGTGTTCTTGCTAGGGAGCAATGGGAGCTACAAGACCTAGCACAGGTGTGGTTTCATATGAGTAGGATGAACTAAGCGGAGCTGAGCCGAACCCTTTCTACGTTGCCCTCGGGCCTCCTTTTATAGGCACAAGGGGTTACCACATATGGCAAGTAGACAAGGGTAAGATAGTAAAAACAAAGGTAGGTACACGCTTTGTTCAGGGTAAAATAAACCTTACCTTACTCCTGACGGCAAGGGACAAGAGTCATCAATGCCCGTCTCAGTCGCCTAAACAGTGTTAACGGGGACCGTCAAGTGCACCTCCGTTTGCCACGATGGTAGCTTGTCAGCGCCGCTTGTCGCTGTTCCCCGCTGGCGGCACAGCCCGTCGACACGCGTGCTTGGGAGAGCCCCGTGGTGACACGTTGGCGGGTGAGCTGGAGCGGAGATGAAGAGAGGTCGCCCGCCCCGGCAAGCGCCTTGCCGCGGCGGGAACCTTGTCGCGCTTGGGGGCTCGGCGCCCACCAAGCCTTCCCGGCAAGCTCCTCTTGCCGGGGCCTTGTTCCCTTCGCGCCCTGTGTGGCCTTCCCGACAAGCTCCTCTTGCCGGGGCCTTGAATACTTCGTTCTTGAATGGCTCCGAAGAACCATTGAGGATCTTGGCGGACGCTTGACAAGGGTTGCCACGGAACGCTGCGATCGCCCGTGCAGACGAGCTCGGGTACTAGGGTACCCTACTTTAGTACACCGGCAGGAGCCCCGGTGCGGGCCATACACGGTGCCTAGTGCTGTTGGGCCAGGCCCAAAACAGGCACGGGCACGCGCGGCCTGGGTCCAAACCGAATCCACTCCGTATCCGCCGCGTTCCCTTGTAACGGCACGCGTCAATTGCGGCGTCGTGGGGGAAGTGGGCGGCGTCGGTCGCCTCCTCATCTGCCTCGATTCTGAATCCCGCCACGTGGTTCCTATGCTCTTGGGGTCACGGACGGTGGAAGTGGGAAGCGGGCTGTTCTGCAGAGGCAGCAGGTCTGCCCGATTCCCTGCGCTTCCCTCGCCTTGATTCATCTGGCGGGCGGTAGAGCCCCCACCTTGCTTCTTTTAAGAAGGGCGAAAGGGGGGAGCGCAGAAACCCGCACTCTCCCATCTCCTCCTTTCTTCGGCTTCTGCTCCCCTTTCTCTCACTCGTCATGGAGAGAGGGAACCTTGGTTCTTCATCGGTGGCGGCGAGGGTCGCTGCTAGACAGCGCACCCCTCCCAACCCCACGCCAGGGGTGGCAGAGCCAGCCACAAGGGGAAGAGGGAGGGGGCGAGGTCGTGGACGAGGTCGAGGCGCTCGGGGAAGAGGCGGACGGGGCGGCGAGTCGTCTCCGCCTCCGCTGGCGGTTCCCCTCCGTGGGCGAGGTCGTGGACGAGGTCGAGGCGCTCGGGGAAGAAGCGGGCGGGGCGGCGCATCGTCTCCGCCTCCGCCGGCGGTTCTCCTCCCCGCGGCGGTCCATACAGGGGACGACCCTTGCGAGTTCTTCGTCAGGCTGCGCTGGGCGCCTCGTCGTCGCCTCCGGCTTCCGGCTCCGTTTGCGAGCGCGATGGAGTCGGATCCGCCCGAGACACTGAGATTGCACATGAGGGGCTGTGGAATCAGCGGCACGCGAGTCCGCGTTGTATTCCCAGCCCCTAATGTGATGTATCTCGATCGTGGGTGGAAGACGTTCGCCCGCATCCACAACCTGCTGGCGGGGTTTACCCTCCATTTTAAGTTAATGGAGGGTGATCTCCTCTCCGTCAAGGTCTTCGGGGATCTCGGCACTCGGGCGAGGTGTTGCGTGGATAGCTCCTCCGACAGCGAAGACTCCTCCTCGAGCGAGAGTGACGAGGAGGGGAGCGACAGCGACAACGAGGGTAGCGGGCCCAACTAGTTGTCGGGCGCCGCCCCGTGCGTCACCGGCGACTCCATCATCCGCGTTGCCGGCTCCTTGAACTCCCCGGGGTCGTCTCCTTGGGCGACTGGCGTAGGGAGGCTGCAGAAGGGGAAGAGGGATGGCGACAAGGCCGTCAAGTCGGAGTACGAGGGCGTAGTGCCATCGACAGCGTGCTGACGTCCTGCCGCCCCGTCTTCGAGCCCCACTTCCGACGCCGCCGTCTCCGTCAAGCCCTCGGAGAGTCCCCGGGATGTTCTCTTGGTGCCTTCTGGCACCTGTAGCTCGCCTAGGCGCTCCATTTGCCCTTCTCACCTCTTTGTCCTACCTCCTGAAGATAGGGACAGGAAAAGGATTACGGGCATCTTATCTTTTTAATTTGTAAGCCTTCGGGCCTTATCAGCATTTAAAACTTGTAATCCTCTCTTTCATGTTTTTCATTCTCCATGCATCGTATCCGAGAAGGATGTTTTTAATGAAAAAGGGATGTTTGAAGAGGGACGAAGGCTTATCGATACAGTAGCCCCGGCAACTCGGCTTGCCGCAGCCCCGGCAACCCCAGCTTGCGGGGCTTGGGTGCCTTGGCGCCCCTTCTTCTCTTATTTGTTATTCCAGTTAAAGAACGATTTAGCCATGCCGCAATAAGTTATTTTCGTAATATAAGTTTATTGTGGGAAATATTATATGTTACTTCCTTTACTCGACTCTTGGCTTTGTATGTTACTGCCCTCGCCTTTCGTGGAAACTTGCGGTGCAGCACCCTTGCCATGAAAGCACCGAAAAGCGAACTTCAGCAGAGCTCTTTGGGGGTCACTACCGACAAGCAACCTCGTCATGGACTAGCCGCAGCTCACTTAAGTTGTTGAGCGGACTCGAAACAAAGTAAGGGCGCGACTAGTCACGATTTGGTTCCTTTGCGCACAGGTTTTCCATACAAACCGCGATCGTTCGAGGAAGATAACTAAAAATTTAAAACTGGTCGCTAAACTTAGCAACTTAGCTTTCATTGTCCATTTTCCGCAAGGCGACAGTTCCTCGGCGACGCTATGGCCCACACTATTATCTTCTCCTTCCCCGGTTAACTTGTGGGTGGATGACCTTTCTTATTGTTTGAGAAGAAAGAAGAGAAATAAAGTTATGGAGCTTAGTGGCTCATTATAAACTTACGGGTGTGGATGCTGCACAAGATGTTAGTAAACACATGCATATATGATTATGAGGGCATGTATTGACAAGTTGTGCGCAACACATAGGTTTTATTGATGCGCTGGAGTCTGCGCCCGGCTTTGTACAAAGGATTACATGCAACAGCGGCAAGACTTGTACAAAAGGGTGGTTGCTTAACAGGTTCCAAAGAACGCGCCTTATGGGTAAAACTTGCGAAGATGTTCTATATTCCAGAATTGCTCACTGGGCGCCATCTTGATCTCGGCGGACAGCGCGGGCCTAGTGACTCGTTTCACCCGATAAGGGCCTTCCCACTTCAAGTCAACTTGTTGGAATTCTTGGCGGATTGAATGCGCCAAGAACAAGGTCGCCTTCCTCGAAGCTTCGGCATTAACTGCGGCTATGGTAGCGGCGCAAAGCTTGCTGATAACGAGCAGCTCGTCAAGCAGCTGAAGACGATCTTCCTCGAGGAGCAGCGCGTCATCTTGTCGCAGCTGCTCTTGCTCAAGCTCATCATAGCGAGCACTCGAGGTGACCCGCATACCACGAGTTCCGTGGGGAGAACTGCCTCTGCTCCATAGACTAGGCGAAGGTGTCCGGCGGTGGCTCGATTTGGCGTCGTCCTGATCGACCAAAGAACCACCGACAGCTCCTCGATCCAGTTTCTTCCGCACTTGCGCAGCTTGTCGAAAGTTCTGGTCTTGAGCCCTCGCAGCACTTCAGCGTTTGCTCTCTCTGCCATACCATTGCTTCTCGGATGAGCAACAGAAGCAAAGCAGATCTTGGTGCCAAGATCTTGGGCGTACTGCATGAAGGTGCGGCTCGTGAACTATGTGCCGTTGTCGGTGATGATTCTGTTAGGAATCCCAAAACGGCAAACAATTGACCTGAAGAACTTGACCGCTGACTGTGCTGTCACCTTCCTCACTGGTTCCACTTCTGGCCACTTTGTGAACTTTTCGATCGCAACGTACAAGTACTCAAAGCCCCCGACAGCTCGGGGGAAAGGGCCGAGGATGTCGAGCCCCCAGACCAAGAAGGGCCAGGATAAAGGGATCGTCTGGAGAGCTTGAGCTGGTTGGTGTATCTGTTTGGAATGGAACTGGCACGCTTCACACTTGGTTACTTGTGCAGTTGCATCCTGGAGGGCTTCTGGCCAGAAGAAACCTTGCCGGAAAGCTTCGTCGGCAAGCGCTCTTGCGCCAATGTGGTGACCACATATGCCTCCATGTACCTCTGCCAACAACTTCTGTCCATCTTCCCGGCAAATGCACTTCAATTTCACACCGTTGAGTCTTCTTCTGTACAGGATGTTGTCAACAAACTGGTACATACTTGACTGCCGGGCTACTTTTTCCGCTTCTTCTTGCTCTTCGGGAAGTTCTCCTGTCTGAAGGAAATGGACGATTTGCTGTGCCCATGCTGGAGCTTGTGGCTCGACAACACGGACTAAAGGCTCATCCATCACTGCAGGAACATCAGCTTCTGTGGCAAGAACCTGTGGGTCCGCCGGAGCTTGATGATCCCCGGCAAGCTTGCCGGAGCAAAACTTGTCGGGAGTGTTTGCTTCAACGACACAAACTGCATGGTTTGTCGGAGGAGACTGCTCCTCAGTGATATTTGCGTTGATTTTAGGGACCTTCTTGGCGACGGCTTCGGGGAGCTCTGCCGGAAAGTAGTCACCGGAAACCAATTTTCTCTTCTTGCTCTGTCCTGTTGATGGTGTTACGGTTGGCTGAGTTAGCTCGAGCACAAAATCCCTGGTTCCACGAGTAACTTAAGTGCGGCACATTTGGAGAGGCCATCAGCTATATCATTACGAGCTCTTGGAGCGTGTTCCATTTGCGAGCCTTCAAAGTGCTCTTCCAGCTTCCTCACTTCGTCGACGTAGGCTTCCATCAACGGACTCTGATAATCTTTATTTACTTGGCGGACGACAAGTTGCGAGTCCCCCCTGACAATGAGCTTCTTGATCCCAAGGTCTACCGCAATCCTGAGGCCGGCAAGCAAACCTTCATACTCTGCAGTATTATTTGTTGCTTGTTCCTTGGGAAAATGCATCTGGACTATGTACTTAAGGTGCTCTCCGGTGGGTGCGATAATCAACACGCCGCACGGCGCCTTTGCAGCGAGAAGGCACCATCAAAGTACATCAGCCACTCTTTATTTGCCTCCTTGACGGAGATGCTCGTCTCTGGAATTTCTTCATCTTGCGTTGGCGTCCACTCAGCTATGAATTCCGCCAATGCTCTGCTCTGGATAGTTGAAGTGCTTTCAAATTTGAGACCAAAGCTTGACAGTTCCAAAGGCCCACTCGACAATTCTGCCTGTTGCTTCGGATTTTGTAATATCCTCTTCAGCGAAAGCGGTGACAACTGTTATCTCGTGTGCTTGGAAGTAGTGGCGCAGCTTTCTCGAGGCCATGAGGAGGCCGAAAAGCAGCTTTTGCACACCAGAGTACCTTGATCTAGCCCCCTGCAAAAGGGAACTGACAAAGTAGACTGGGCGCTGCACCATCTTCTTCTGTATCTTGTCGCAACCCCTCCGCTGATCCGTCCTTTTCGGGACCAGAGTTTGACGGCGAAGCCCCTTGCTTTCGCTGGATGCGCCTGCCTCGGTTGTCGGCTCATCATCCGCCTCCCTCTCCGCTACTAACGCAGCACTAACCACTTGATTGGTCGCTGCTATATACAGCAACAACTTCTCTTGTGGCCTAGGTGCGACAAGTATTGGAGCGGAGGACAGGTATCTCTTCAAGTCCCGCAGCGCAGCCTCCGCTTCGGGAGTCCATTTCATTGGACCTGCCTTTTTCAATATTTTGAAGAATGGCAGGGTGCGTTCAGCAGACTTAGAGATAAACCTACTGAGAGCAGCCACGCAACCGGCAAGCCTTCTGACATCCTTGACGCGCTTTGGTGCTTCGATCTGCTCAATGGCCTTGATCTTGTCGGGATTGGCTTCAATTCCCCACTGAGACACAAAGAACCCGAGAAGCTTGTCGGAAGGGACTCCAAACACGCACTTCTCGGGGTTGAGCTTGAGGTTGATCTTGCGCAGATTTGCAAATGTTTCATCCAAATCTTGAACCAGAGTCGCTTTGTCCTTGCTCTTGACCACTATGTCATCCATGTATGCTTCTACATTTCTGTGTATCTGTGGTTCAAAGGCATCATGGACTACCCTTGCAAAGGTTGAACCAGCATTCTTCAAACCGAAAGGCATCCATATAAAGCGATCGTGCCACATGGTGTAATGAATGCGGTTTTCTTCATCTTCTTCGCCATGAAGATCTGATGATATCCTGAATATGCATCAAGAAACGAAAGTAGATCACATCCAGCCGTGGAGTCAACAATCTGGTCGATACGCGGCAAGGGAAAAGGGTCTTTGGGACAAGCTTTATTAACATCAGTGAAGTCAATACAAAGTATCCATTTCCCATTAGCCTTGCGTACCACTACCGGATTGGCCAACCATGTGGGATGGAGGACTCCTCTGATAAGGCCTGCTGCTTCCAACTTCTTGATTTCTTCTGCTATTAACTCTTGGCGTTCCTTTGCTTTTCCTAACTTTTTGCTTGATGGGCGGCGTGAGGACAGACGGCTAGGTGGTGCTCAATTACTTTCACAGGAACACCGGGATGTCAGATGGTTGCCATGCAAACACATCGACATTCGCCCGTAGGAAAGCAACGAGCTCGCCTTCCTATTTAGGATCAAGCGTGGCACTGATGGTGAAGGTACCACCAGTGCCGTCCTCCTTGGCGGGCACTTTCTTGATCTTCGGCGGAGCTGCCATCGTTTTCTTGCCCTTGCCGGTGGAGCTCGATGGTGCGTCATCGATGGTAGCGCAGCACTCCGAGGAGGTGCGCTTGCCGGAGCGGGCAACAGAGCTCTTGCCGGACTTGGTGGTCTTCTTTCCCCCGGGAGCTTCAGCGGCAAGTGGTTTGTTTTCTGTTGCGGCTGCTGCTTCCCGGTAAATCTTGTCGGCACAGATAAGCGCGTCCTTCTTGTCGCCATGGACAGAAATGACGCTTATCGGGCCGGGCATCTTGAGTAGGTTGTAAGCATAATGAGAGGCGGCCATGAACTTGGCGAGCGCTGGACGGCCAAGTATGCCATTGTAGGGTAATGGGAAGTCGGCGACGTCAAACGTGACCCTCTCAGTTCTGAAGTTGAGCTCGCTGCCGAACGTTACCGGCAACGTGATCTTCCCTTTGGGCTTGCTCCTTCCTGGATTGATTCCTTGAAAGTACCAGTTTCTTGAGCTCATTGTCGTCGATTTGAAGTTTCAAGCACCGCAGAGGAAATCAAGTTCAGGCCGGCCCCGCCATCAACCAGCATCTTTGTGACCTTGAGGTTGCGGATGGTTGGCGAGACCAACATCGGCAAGCACCCGACCGCAGTGATGCGATCAGGGTGATCCTCAATGTCAAAGATGATGGGCGTGCTGGACCACTTCAGAGGTTTGCGTGACTCTATGGAGGGTTCTGCTGCATTCACCTCACGCATCCATTGCTTGAGTTGGCGGTGCGAGGTATGCAGAGAAGCACCACCGTCAACACAAAGGACCTTTGTTGCCTTTTGAAACTCTTGCTCGTCCGCTTCATCGTCTTCCATGTCCTCATCATCTTCATCCTCGTCCTCTTCCTTGTCGCGGTCGCGGGGAGGTCTGTCACCTTGCCGCTGCTTAGCCTTGCCGCGGCGTCCTCCCCGACCGGGTCTCTTCTTACTTGCTGCACCTGCACCTTCTTGAGCTTTCTCCTTGTCTCGCCGCTCGTATTCGGCTCTCTGTAGCTCAACAAGCTGCTCGACTTTCTTGCAGCTCTGGAGATCGTGGCCCTTGGTGCGGTGGATTTTACAGTACTGCTTGTTGGAGCTATCGGGCTTGTCGGCGGCCGCCACAGCTTGGCGGTCGGCGTCAACGGCAACCTCCTTGCCGGAGCCACCAGCCTTGGCTTTGTTGGCGGCCCCATCCTTTCCGGACTGCTCAACAACTAGCACCTCTTGGTTTTTCTTCCTCCTGTTGTTTCGCCGCCGGCTTTTTCTTGCCGGGGCGATTTCCTCACTGTCAGATTCTGCTCCCACATTCTCTCCTGGGAGCCTTCTTCCTTCTTTAGCGCGTGCACACTTGTCGGCCAGGGCGTAGAGCTCACTGACGTCTTTCACTTTGCACATCGCCATCTCCTCCCTCATCGTGCGGTTTCGTACATTCTGATGAAACGCACTGATCACCGCAGCAGGGTGGACGTCTGGGATGTTGTAATGCACACGACTGAATCTCTGGATAAACTTGCGCAGGGACTCTCCCTCCTTCTGGGCAAGCAGGTGAAGATCACTTTCTTGGCCATGAGGCTTGTGGCCGCCTGTGAAAGCGCCGACAAACTGGTGGCACAAATCTGCCCAAGAAGATATGGAGCTGTCCGGCAAGTGCATGAGCCAAGATCTGACGTTTGGCTTGAGCACCAGGGGAAAGTAGTTGGCGAGGATCTTGTCGTCTCCTCCCCCCGCAGCCTGCACCGCGATGGTGTAGATGCTGCGGAACTCCGACGGGTGTGTCCTACCATCATACTTCTCCGGCACATCTGGTTTGAAGTTTTTCTTGTCGGGCCACCGGACTTGCCGCAGCTCACGGGTGAACGCAGGGCAACCTACCGCGTACGGTAAGTCACCTGGTTCCCCTGGCGCATGCATGTCGACGGTTGGCCCGGCGCGTTGGTCAGATTGACGGCGCGCTTCTCTTCGACGCTCGATACGGGTTCGAGCGTCTTCTTCTTGCCGTTCTCGAAGAACTTGGCGCTGGTCGCGACGAGCTCGCGGATCCGACGACGATGTGGAGTCGCTGTCGAGGTGGATCCGGCGAGTCGGCGATCTGGGTCTTCGGGAAGGGAAGTGCACGGTGGCTGCACCCCCGTAAGTCTCGTCTCCATCTGCTCGTGCCTTGTCGCCTTGCCGCGGCTGCGAAGCGCTCGGTTGCCGCTGGACGTCACCGTTGGCGAAGCCGATGAGACTCTGACCAGTGGCCCTCCATTCGTCGACCTTGTCGGCCGTTGGAGGGTAGTCCAGAGTAATCGAGCTCTTGCCAAGGCTTCCGCTGGTGTGGTGGCGGCAATGGCGTCTGGGCGAAGAACGGGGCGTGCTCGGACTCTAACCAAGTTAGGAGGAGCAGCATCCCGCCTAAGCGACCGTACTCGCTTCGTACCAGCATCTTTGGGGTGCATCTGGTCTCGAGGGCCTCGGGATCCCCCAGCTTGGCCTTGGTCCAACGAGCGTATGGTGCCGCGAGCTTCACGACGCTGTCTGTCTCGCGCCTCCTGAGAAGGACGCGGTGAAGATTCGGACGCCGACGCCTGCGCTGCCTTGTCTTTGGACCTGGCGGCGTTGTGGGCTCTTTCGTCGACGCCTGCTCCTCCGCCAGCGTTTCCCCCACCACCTGACAGCTCCGGTGGTGGTGGGTTCGACGCGGACGGCTCTGCTGCTGCCGAAGATTTCTTCTTCGGCGCCATGTTGACGAAGATGTTGATGAAGTTGCTCGTGTGACCACCGGATCGGGTTCACACAGCCTCGACGCCCCCTACCTGGCGCGCCAAAGATGTCGGGGAGGGCTGATCGTGTCCCACGAACACCTACGGGACCTGGGTCCCTTGTGGTTCGGAGGGGGGCGGAGGTTGCACAAAGAGCGGATCGAGGCGATGCACACGAGCAGGCTTACCCAGCTTCGGAGCTCTCCGGAGAGATAATACTCCTACTGCTGCTTTAGTGGATTATCTTATGTTCTTGCTAGGGAGCAATGGGAGCTACAAGACCTAGCCTGGGTGTGGTTTCGTATGAGTAGGATGAACTAAGCCGGAGCTGAGCCGAACCCTTTCTACGTTGCCCTCGGGCCTCCTTTTATAGGCACAAGGGGTTACCACATATGGCAAGTAGACAAGGGTAAGATAGTAAAAACAAAGGTAGGTACACCGCTTTGTACAGTGTACAGTAATCTATACCTAACTCTGACGGCAAGGGACAAGAGTCATCAATGCCCGTCTCAGTCGCTGAAACGATGTAACAGGGACCGTCAAGTGCACCTCCGTTTGCCACGATGGTAGCTTGTCAGCGCCGCTTGTCGCTGTTCCCCGCTGGCGGCACAACCCGTCGACACGCGTGCTTGGGAGAGCCCATGGTGACACGTCGGCGGGTGAGCTGGAGCGGAGATGAAGAGAGGTCGCCCGCCCCGGCAAGCGCCTTGCCGCGGCGGGAACCTTGTCGCGCCTGGGGGCTCGGCGCCCACCAAGCCTTCCCGGCAAGCTCCTCTTGCCGGGGCCTTGTTCCCTTCGTGCCCTGTGTGGCCTTCCTGGCAAGCTCCTCTTGCCGGGGTCTTGAATACTTCGTTCTTGAATGGCTCCGAACGAGCCGCTGAGGATCTTGGCGGACGCCCGGCAAGGCTTGCCACGGGGACGCTGCGACTGCCCGTGCACGAGCTCGGGGTACTAGGGTACCCCTACTTTAGTACACCGACAAAGCCCCTCAGAGAATTACTTTCCATAGTAACGAGTGACAGAAAATTTCAGCACACTATATAAAATTTTCATTACCAAATTCCACTTACCAAAGGCGCTACACTCCCCGGCAACGGCGCCAGAAAAGAGTCTTGTTGACCCACAAGTATAGGGGATCTATTGTAGTCCTTTCGATAAGTAAGAGTGTCGAACCCAACAAGGAGCAGAAGGAAATGATAAGCGGTTTTCAGCAAGGTATTCTCTGCAAGTACTGAAATAAGTGGTAACAGATAGTTTTGTGATAAGATAAATTGTAACGAGCAACAAGTAACAAGAGTAAATAAAGTGCAGCAAGGTGGACCAATCCTTTTTGTAGCAAAGGACAAGCCTGGACAAACTCTTATAAAAGGAAAAGCGCTCCTGAGGACACATGGGAATATCGTCAAGCTAGTTTTCATCACGTTCATATGATCCGCGTTCGGTACTTTGATAATTTGATATGTGGGTGGACCGGTGCTTGTGTGCTGTTCTTACTTGAACAAACATCCCACTTATGATTAACCTCTATTGCAAGCATCCGCAACTACAACAAAAGTATTAAGGTAAACCTAACCATAGCATGAAACATATGGATCCAAATCAGCCCTTACGAAGCAACGATAAACTAGGGTTTAAGCTTCGTCACTCTAGCAACCCATCATCTACTTATTACTTCCCAATGCCTTCCTCTAGGCCCAAATAATGGTGAAGTTTTATGTAGTCGACGTTCACATAACACCACTAGAGGATAGACAACATACATCTCATCAAAATATCGAACGAATACCAAATTCACGTGACTACTAATAGCAAGACTTCTCCCATGTCCTCAGGAACAAACGTAACTACTCACAAAGCATATTCATGTTCATAATCAGAGGGGTAATACTATGCATAAAGGATCTGAACATATGATCTTCCACAAAATAAACCAACTAGCATCAACTACAAGGAGTAATCAACACTACTAGCAACCTACTAGCACCAATCCCGGACTTGGAGACAAGAATTGGATACAAGAGATGAACTAGGGTTTGGAGATGAGATGGTGCTGGTGAAGATGTTGATGGAGATTGCCCTCTCCCGATGAGAGGAGCGTTGGTGATGATGATTACGATGATTTCCCCCTCCTGGAGGGAAGTGTCCCCGGCAGAACAGCTCTGCTGGAGCCCTAGATTGGTTCCGCCAAGTTTCCGCCTCGTGGCGGCGGAGTCTCGTCCCGAAAGGATGCTTCTGATTTTTTTCTCATCGAAATACTTCATATAGGAAAAGATGGGCATCGGAGAGCCACCAGGGGGCCCACGAGGTAGGGGGGCGCGCCCGGGGCGCCCCACCCTCGTGAGCAGGGTGTGGGCCCCCTGGCCTTCATCTTTGGTGACGATTTTTCTTTATTTATTTTAAGATATTCCATGGAGTTTTAGGACTTTTGGAGTTGCATAGAATAGGTCTCCAATATTTGCTCCTTTTCCAGCCCAGAATTCCAGTTGCCGGCATTCTCCCTCTTCATGTAAACCTTGTAAAATATGTGAGAATAGCCATAAGTATTGTGACATAACGTGAAGTAACAGCCCATAAAGCGATAAATATCGATATAAAAGCATGATGTAAAATGGACGTATCACCTGTAGAAAACAAAGTTCAAGGCGAGAAGAGGCATAGATTATCGTTTCGCCCACAAGAGGGGCATGTTTCCTTACCGGAACCACGAGGGTTGCGACATGCTCCGGGTTTGTAAAAGGCTTGTGTCGGTGTCAAAACCGGCGGATCTCGGGTAGGGGGTCCCGAACTGTGCGTCTAGGCGGATGGTAACAGGAGACAAGGGACACGATGTTTTTACCCAGGTTCGGGCCCTCTCGATGGAGGTAAAACCCTACTCCTGCTTGATTAATATTGATGATATGGGTAGTACAAGAGTAGATCTACCACGAGATCAAAGGCTAAACCCTAGAAGCTAGCCTATGGTATGATTGTTGTTCGTCCTACGGACTAAAACCCTCCGGTTTATATAGGCACCGAAGAGGGTTAGGGTTACACAGAGTCGATTACAATGGTAGGATATCTACATATCCGTATCGTCAAGCTTGCCTTCCACGCCAAGGAAAGTCCCATCCGGACACGGGACGAAGTCTTCAATATTGTATCTTCATAGTCCATGAGTCCGGCCAAAGGTTATAGTCCTACTATCCGGACACCCCCTAATCCAGGACTCCCTGAGTAGCCCTGTAGCGACCCGACCCAAAATCGGTCAAGTCTCTGTGTCTGTACCATCCCAAGATCATGCTGGCACTCACAGTACATTGATGAAATAATCAAAGTTCAATCACACCTGAATTTATTACACGGTTCTCATATCGAGTCTTTATTACAATAGAATAAATTCGGCCGAAGGCCAACTCATGAGAAATAAACTAAGTAAAACTGCGGAAGCGAGAAGAATAGCGAGTCCATCCGACTCCAAAGGGTAATCGCCAAGCGGAGCGAAGCCTCACTCTGATCGAATACTCCTCTGCAACATAAGACGTTGCAGCCGTGTAGGTCAGCATTTTGAATATGCTGGCAAGTCATGAAGAGAGAATAACAATAAAAATCACTAACACTATATGCAATTCGGCTGTGGGGCTCTAAGTTTCATCATTTTGCAAAAAGCCAATTTTTCCCTACTACAGTGGACTTGCTTGCAAATACTACAAAATTGTTGGTAGTTATTGAGATGGTTCCACCAACCAATATCTCATTCCCAAATTATTAAGTCATAACCCCCTCAAATTAATTTATTAGTTTTAGTGTTGAGATTTCCGAATACTTCCAAGTTCCAGAGGCTCAAATTGTCCGTAACCGGGGACACGGCTAATCGATTAGATCTTTTCTCTGCAGAGGTTTGCGCACTTTACCCGCAAGAATCATTCCCTCCTTTCAAGTCTTCGCACTTCATGGTGTTTGAAGACGGGATGAATGAAACAGGGTCTTCCGAAGAGTTCTTCTGGCCACCGCCGTACCCATCCAATCCTACCGTTCTTCTACATCTCGTAGTACCGTCCGGCCAGCGTCACAACTAGGGTTGACCAAGCCAGAGCCCATAATGGCTTGCGGCTGCACAGGTAAGCTTCCGGTCAATGGGGTATACATCCGTCTCTTCGTGGCTGGGTGAAGCTTTCCGCACGATGTCATGGCACTTCTCCATGCATCCCGGCCAACCACTGGGTTCTCCAGGGTGCCCGTCAACCGTCCTGCACCCAGTAGTGAATTCCGAAGTCCATCTTGAGCTTGAAGTTCATGTGGTTGTCATCATCTTGACTCTCACATCTTTCTTATGAATTCACTCAACCAATCCCGTCTACGAGCATAGCAAAATAAACTACTTCGTCCCGGGTCATGGTAACAAGGGGATTTGGTTCATCCTACCACATGATACTACTCAAGAACATAACTTCAAAATTTCAATACTGCATGGATGGTGGGGAGGTATAATTCTAATGCAACAAAAACATAGGTATTGTAAAGAAAACATGATCAATGACTTGCCTTGCTGACGATCCTCGTACACTAGGGACTCGTAGTAGCAAGCTTCGCACTCCGAAAATTCTACCGAGACAAACAATAATCACAATAAGCATATAGCATATGAACACTTACATAACATCATAGTAATATGAAACACACCAAATAAACGAATCAAAACCCAAAAGAAAACTCGAAGAAATCCAACTCAAAGTTTTCCTACTTCAAGCAACAACTAGAAATAGTTTTACATAACAAAAATTTTCTCAACAGAACCTAACATGGGTTTTGTTAACTTAATGTAAAAAGAATGCATTAAGCAACTAGGAGCAAAAGAATCACTTTAAAATCTATTATAAAACTCCTATTAGGCCTAATTCAAATTCTATTAAGAAAAATAAAATAAAAGTTTTATTTATTATAAATAAAAGTTCATGCTCTAAAGTGACAGAAACTAACCTAGAATAATCTATCACATATGAAAAATAAATTTATTTGCTAATTAAAACAATAGGAAAACAGTAGCTAGTTAATTAATTAAGAATAACATGATTCTGTTTAAAACTATTTTTTAGTAATCCTAAAATGCCCAAATAAATTCCTACGGTTAGGCAATGTCAAAACAAAGTTGGGACAAAAGAATCATTAAAAATAATTTTCCTAACTCATTTTATAGCAGATTTACTATTCTAACTAAATCTAAAATAAAGCAATTCTAAATAATTTTAACATAGCTAATTATATTTTCTACAGAAACTATAAGAAATTTGCAAACCAACAAAAAAAGAATCACTTAAAAATATTAAGCACATTAAAAGTTATGAGTTTTTCAAATCTGAAACTATTCTGTTTAAAACAGAAAACGAAAATAAAAGAAAAATGGCCTAATGGGCCTAACTAACGCCCTGGGCGTAACTTAACTAAACGGGCCTAGGGTTTAAACGAATCGGGCCGGCTCAAATAAAAACCCTAACTAAAATAAATAAACCGGAACTAACCGGACTGAACCGGTTTATTTTAAAAGAACATACCCCTTGAGGATCTAATCCTAGCCGTTGGAACGAGATCGGACGGGCGGGGAGGGGTTTGGTGGAGTCAACGGGCTCGGGGTGACCGGGCGACGGCGACGAGGTTAATGGCGGCGGCGGCGCCGTTACTCCGCGAAAAGTCGTGAGGCGAGAGAGGGTCCGTGAGGGGAGGAGGGGGAACGGGTAGAGGGGTGGTATTTATAGGCGGGGCCTCGCCTTGGACGAGGGGGCAATCGGGAGAGATCACGGCGAATCCCGGATCCGGCGGGATCCGGCGAGCGGCGGCGCGGAGGGTGGCGTGGGCGAGGGGTAGGTGACGGGTGGGGGTCCACCGTCGTGAGAGGGGAAGCGGGGACTCGGTCGGTCGGCCGACGCGAGACCGTTCGAGGCGAGGGGTGGGTCGGTGGCTCATTGGGCGGCTCGGCTGGCGCTGGCTGGGCAGTTCGGTGGGCTGCCAGTCTTGGCTGGGCGGTCGGCTGGTGGCGCTGCCGACTTTCTTTTTCTAATTTTATTTAAAAAAACAAAAACAGAGATAATATATAAAATATAAATATTTTATATAGGACATATATATATCAAAATGATCAGGGAATATTCCTATCATTTGAACATTTTCCAGGGAAAATCCAAACTTTATAAAATTCATTTTTTTCAAAATCCAAATAAAACTCAAATTTGAATTCAACACTTTTGGCAATGTTTTCCTCGATATTTTTGGAGTGTCATGTTTACTCCTCTCATACTTTTTCTCAAGTATTTATCAGGCATAGTTTTTGAAATGATTTCCACTTGCCAAAATTTGAATTCAAATTCCAAAACTCCAAAACTTCTGAAACTTCAAATACCACTCAAATTCAAACAACATGCATAGATGCTTAGCTATAATTGTAAAACATTCCAAATAGGAAATTTGGGATGTTACAAACCTACCCATTTTAAGATGAATCTCGCCCTCGAGATTCGGGTTGGCTAGCAAATAGGTGCGGATGGTCTCGAAGAAGGTCTTCTTCGCGCTCCCAGGTGGCTTCCTCTTCGGAGTGATGACTCCACAACACCTTGCAAAACTTGATGATCTTGCTGCGGGTGACTCTGTTCGCAGTCTCGAGAATTCGGACGGGTTTATCCTTATAAGTCAGATCACTATCGAGCTGTATGGCCTCTAGGGGCACTGTGTCTCTCAACGGAATATCGGCCATGTCGGCATGACACTTCTTCAGCTGAGAAACATGGAAGACATCATGAACTCCGGACAATCCTTCCGGCAATTCCAACTTGTAAGCAACTTCGCCACGACGTTCGAGGATTTTGTAGGGGCCAATGAATCGGGGTGCTAACTTTCCTTTGACACCAAACCTCTTGATTCCACGAAGTGGAGACACACGAAGATATGCTCGGTCTCCCGCTTCGTAAGTCACTTCCTTGCGTTTACTGTCGGCATAACTTTTCTGCCTCGACTGAGCTATCTTGAGTCTATCCCGAATCAGCTTGACTTTCTCTTCGGAATCTCTGATAAGATCGGAGCCGAAAAGTGATCGATCTCCAACACCATCCCACAATGGTGTTCTCGCACCTCCTTCCGTATAGAGCTTGAAGGGGCCATCTTCAGTTGGATCGATAATCGTTGTTGTATGAGAACTCTGCGTATGGAAAATTATCATCCCAGCTAGACCCATAGTCTAGCACACAAGCTCTCAACATGTCCTCCGTAATCTGGTTGACTCTCTCGGGCTGTCCATCCATCTGCGGATGAAATGCTGTCTTGAACTCCAGCCTCGCACTCCAAAGGTTCATGCAACTGATTCCAAAACTTTGAGGTAAATTGTGTTCCTCTATCGACACGATACTCCTCGGAACTCCATGCGCACATATGATCCTGGTCATGTATATCTTGGCCAACTTAGCACTGGTATAGGTAGTCTTCACGGAATGAAGTGAGCTACCTTGGTCAAACGATCAACCACTACCCAGATAGAATCATAACCTGAACGGGTCCCGGTAATCCTGTGATAAAATCCATTCCAAGTTTTTCCCATTTCCAATCGGAATCGGCAAAGGTTGAAGTAACCTGCTGGCTTCGATGTTCGCCTTTACTGTTGACAAACATCGATACCGCTATGTACTCGGCAATATCCTCTTCATACCGCCCCACCGTAAACTTTCCTTCAAATCCAGATACATCTTGGTGTTACCGGGTGAATCGAGTACGGTGAGTCATGAGCCTCTGAAGAATTAGCTTCCGAGTTCGGGATCATTGGGTACATAAATACGATCCTCGAACCATATAGCTCCGTATTCATCCTTACGGAATCCTTTAGCTTTTCCTTCATTCATCTTCTGCTTTATCTCATCAATTTCCTTGTCCGACTTCTGAGCTTCACGAATTCTTTCGCCAAAGTGGACTGAACTTCCAGAGTTGCAACATATCCTCTCGAACTATCTCCATCGGAGATCTCGAGGTCATCGACTAACTCCTGGGTAATCCTCCTGCTATAAGAGTATTCACATAACTCTTACAGCTCAAAGCATCTGCTACAACATTAGCTTTCCCGGGTGATAATGCAATCTCATGTCATAGTCCTTGATTAACTCTAGCCATCTCCTCTGCTCGAGGTTCAACTCTTCTGCGTGAAAATATACTTCAAGCTCTTGTGATCTGTGTAAACATCACAATGGTTTCCGGCGAGGAAATGTCTCTGTGTCTTGAGTGCATGCACTACGGCTGCTAACTCCAAATCATGTGTGGCATAATTCATCTCGTGAGGTCGTAGCTGTCCGGAGGTATAAGCTACAACTTTTCCTTCCTGCATGAGTACTCCTCCGAGTCCCCGACGAGAAGCGCCACAATAAACCCGGTAATCCTTGTGTATGTCCGCAAAATCAGCATCGGGCTGTAACCAAACGCTTTCTTCAATTCCTGAAACCGGCTTCACAATCCTCGGTCCAAATGTACTTGGCTTCCTTCTTCAACAGCTCACCATGGGCTTGGCAATCTTCGAGAAGTTCTCAATAAACCTCCGATAATATCCTGCGAGTCCGAGAAAACTGCGGATCTCCTTGACTGAGGTGGGTGATTGCCAATCGGTGACTGATTCAACCTTGGCGGGGTCAACTGCTATTCCTTCTCCTGAAATAACATGTCCGAGGAATCCGACTTCCTTCAGCCAAAATTCACATTTACTGAACTTGGCATACAACTGATGTTCTCGAAGTTTCTCCAGAACTAGACGCAAATGTTCCTTATGCTCTTCCTCGCTCTTGGAGAAAATCAGTATATCATCGTTGAACACCATGACAAACTTGTCCAGATATTCCATAAACACCTTGTTCATCAAATTCATGAAGTATGCAGGGGCATTAGTCAATCCGAATGACATGACGGTATACTCATATAAACCATACCTGGTAGTGAATGCTGTTTTGGGTATATCCTTTTCACGGATCTTCAACTGATGATACCCTGATCGAAGATCAATCTTGGAGAATACCTTGGCTCCAACTAGCTGATCAAACAGATCATTAATCATCGGCAGAGGGTACTTGTTCTTGATGGTCACTTCGTTCAACGAACGATAATCCACAACCATCCTCAAGGTTCCATCCTTCTTCTCTACCAAAAGAACTGGGGCTCCCCAAGGTGATGAGCTTGGCCGAATATATCCCTTCTCCAATAGCTCATTAATTTGGTTCTTGATCTCTTTCAAATCGTTCGGGGGCATCCGATAAGGTCTCTTGGATATTGGGGCTGTGCCGGGCAATAACTCAATCAGAAATTCAATGTCCTGTCCGTGGCATTCCCGGTAATTCCTCCGAAACACATCGGGAAAATCTTGCACCATCGGCACTTCCTCCCGAACAACTCCCGTGAGGGAATTCACCGATTCTTCATCCGCTATGTCCGGATACATACTTGATCCTCTTCTCGCCCGGGGTGGTGAGCGTAATCGACTTCTGAGCACGATCTATGTTCCTTCAAACTTCGTCAACCAATCCATGCCTAGGATTACATCCAAGGTCTGGGTTTCCAATACTATGAGGTTTGTGGGAAATTTATGGTTCCCGATGTTGAGGGTTGCATGACAGCCTAAGCTCGCCATCATTTCTCCTCTGCGGAACCGACACGAAGGGGGCTTCTAAGGGTTTTAGTGGGCAACCCGCATTTTCCACAACTACCCTTGATATGAATGAATGTGTTGCACCGTAATCAAAGAGTACCAATACTGAACGTGAATTCAATAAAACTTACCAACCACGATTGTCGGCTGATCATAGACGCCCTCCACGCCAATGTGGTTCACCCGAGCACGAGGAAAGGGTTTGGCTTCTTCGCTGAGCTTCCATTGCCGTTTCCATTCCTCTGCTTGGCCTCCGGGCAGTCGGTGGCATAGTGCCCTGTTTTCTGGCACTTGAAACAGGTGATGTGACTCAGATCCTTCGGAGCCGGGGCAGGACGGTGCTGGTTGCCATTGCCGTGTCCATTGCCATTGCCATTGCCTGACTTGTTGTCCTGGTTGCGGTTGTTCCCATTTCCTCCATGGTTGTGATGGTTATGCCCTCCTGAGTATGGTGCATAACGGGGCTTCTGCTGAGCTCCAGAGTTGTACTTCCCCTGGCTGTACTTCTGCTTGCGGCTATCAATATGCTGCTGCTTGCCTTCAAGTATGGTGGCCTTGTCTACCAGCTCCTGGTAGTTGGTGAAGGTAGCCACCATAAGCTGCATACCCAGCTTCTTCATTGAGTCCTCGAGAAATTTCTCCTGCTTATGCATCTGTGGCCACATCATCCGGGGCATAGCGAGCTAACTTGCTGAACTCATCCACGCATCGTGCCACAAGACGGTTCCCCGGGCGTAAGTTGCGGAACTCACGCTTCTTGCACTCATGGCTCCAAATGAAACATGAGCGGTGCGGAAGGCCTGCTGGAACTGATCCCACGTGATGGTGCCGATGGGATAAGTGGCGTGTAGTTCTCCCACCAAGAAGCTGAAGGTCCATCAAGTTGATGTGCGGCAAAGCGCACCTTCTCTGCATCGCAGCATCCAACAGTGATTAACTCTCTTCCGACCTTGCGGAGCCAATCATCGGCCACAATCGGCTCAGTGCTGCTAGAGAACACCGGCGGATTCAGCCTCAGGAATCGAGTCAAGTTGTCAACAGGGGGTGGTGGCGGTGGATTTTTGTTGTTGTTGTTGTTCTGGTTCTGAATGAGCATCTGCATGAGGGCATTCTGTTGTTGGATCAGCTAGGTGAGTTCCGGCGGGAAGTTGAGACCGGGGTCACGTCTCGGAGGCATCTGGTGTTTTGGAGTGGATGAGAAAATTAGAATAGAACAATGGTCTAATGAGAAATAACACTACCCATATGAATGCACAATCATAAACACACCAATCATTTATTCATTCCACTCAAACATGGTTCAATCTCGATTACAAAAATGCTCACGACTAATCGAAAATATCGGCCTATCTGATCGACGAAAAAGTAAAATAACATGGTGGTCGACTAAATGTCTTCATTAATATTCCTTGCGTCCTCTGGTGTGATGTCCTCTGGTGCGGCGTCCTCTGTTGCGGCGCCTCCTCTTGCGGCTTTCTCCAGTGGAACTCCCTTCATAATCCTGATCATTGCTCACGAGGGGTCCGTCATCTCCACTCGGAAAAAGGTCCTCTCCCAAGTCCATCTTTTCCTCTAATGCGGCAACCTTCATCTTCAGGTCGTCGACTCTCTCCATGAAGTCTGCGATTTCTTCCTCATGGTTAAGGAAGTCTGCGTGTGCCTTCTCCTCCAGCCCAGCTTCACGGAACAACAGCCTCCTGTGTACCTTCGAGTTACGGCGAGTCCGGATCTCCGCTTCCTAAGGAGACACTCCAAGTCTTGGACATAAGAGAGAATGGAGTCGTCCTCACGGTGCGGATGATATCTCCATTCCTTGCTCTGCGAAACCATGGCGAGATCTCGATGGATCGAGCTTGGCCTCATACTCTTCTCGAGATGTCCAAGTGCACGATATATCGCCATGTCTCTTCCGAGGATCCAGTTGAAGTCGGTAAACTCAAAGTCAATAGGCTCAGATGTCCTCCGGTTCTCCCGAATGTGCACCTCGATCCTGTGGAAGGGTATCCGTCGGAAGTGCGTTGGTAGGCTTCCGGTGATCGAGGGCGAGCAATCTTCAGCTTCTTCACCATCTGGACCAGCTTCTGCCAAGGGCATCGCCTCATCTGGCCGGCAAAACTCCGTAGCAAACTGGGGTGAACTCGACGGCCATCTAGAATGTTGAAAATCGGAGAGAAGTCAGAAATGAACAGGGGAGAATTACGGAATGATAAGGATATAAAGTAAATAGTCTCTTCCTATGGCTTTCCGATCCTACGGGTTACGTCCTACGGTCAACCTGGCTCTGATACCATCTCTGTAGCGACCCGACCCAAAATCGGTCAAGTCTCTGTGTCTGTACCATCCCAAGATCATGCTGGCACTCATAGTACATTGATGAAATAATCAAAGTTCAATCACACCTGAATTTATTACACGGTTCTCATATCGAGTCTTTATTACAATAGAATAAATTCGGCCGAAGGCCAACTCATGAGAAATAAACTAAGTAAAACTGCGAAGCGAGAAGAATAGCGAGTCCATCCGACTCAAAGGGCAATCGCCAAGCGCGAGCGTAGCCTCACTCCTGATCGAATACTCCTCGCAACATAAGACATTGCAGCCGTGTAGGTCAGCATTTTGAATATGCTGGCAAGTCATGAAGAGAGAATAACAATAAAAATTACTAACACTATATGCAATTCGGCTGTGGGGCTCTAAGTTTCATCATTTTGCGAAAAGCCAATTTTTCCCTACTACAGTGGACTTGCTTGCAAATACTACAAAATTGTTGGTAGTTATTGAGATGGTTCCACCAACCAATATCTCATTCCCAAATTATTAAGTCTCATCTCTGTAGCGACCCGACCCAAAATCGGTCAAGTCTCTGTGTCTGTACCATCCCAAGATCATGCTGGCACTCACAGTACATTGATGAAATAATCAAAGTTCAATCACACCTGAATTTATTACACGGTTCTCATATCGAGTCTTTATTACAATAGAATAAATTCGGCCGAAGGCCAACTCATGAGAAATAAACTAAGTAAAACTGCGTAAGCGTAGAAGAATAGCGAGTCCATCCGACTCCAAAGGGCAATCGCCAAGCGCGGAGCGTAGCCTCACTCCTGATCGGAATACTCCTCTGCAACATAAGACGTTGCAGCCGTGTAGGTCAGCATTTTGAATATGCTGGCAAGTCATGAAGAGAGAATAACAATAAAAATTACTAACACTATATGCAATTCGGCTGTGGGGCTCTAAGTTTCATCATTTTGCGAAAAGCCAATTTTTCCCTACTACAGTGGACTTGCTTGCAAATACTACAAAATTGTTGGTAGTTATTGAGATGGTTCCACCAACCAATATCTCATTCCCAAATTATTAAGTCATAACCCCCTCAAATTAATTTATTAGTTTTAGTGTTGAGATTTCCGAATACTTCCAAGTTCCAGAGGCTCAAATTGTCCGTAACCGGGGACACGGCTAATCGATTAGATCTTTTCTCTGCAGAGGTTTATGACTTTACCCGCAAGAATCATTCCTCCTTTCAAGTCTTCGCACTTCATGGTGTTTGAAGACGGATGAATGAAACAGGTCTTCCAAGAGTTCTTCCGCCACCGCCGGTACCCATCCAATCCTACCGTTCTTCTACATCTCGTAGTACCGTCCGCCAGCGTCACAACTAGGGTTGACCAAGCCGAGCCCATAATGGCTTGCGGCTGCATGTAAGCTTCCGTCAATGGGGTATACATCCGTCTCTTCGTGGCTGGGTGAAGCTTTCCGCAAGATGTCATGGCACTTCTCCATGCATCCCGCCAACCACCGGGTTCTCCAGGTGCCCACAACCGCCCTCCACCCAATAGGGAATTCCGAAGTCCATCTTGAGCTTGAAGTTCATGGGGTTGTCATCATCTTGACTCTCACATCTTTCTTATGAATTCACTCAACCAATCCCGTCTACGAGCATAGCAAAATAAACTACTTCGTCCCGGGTCATGGTAAGAAGGGGATTTGGTTCATCCTACCACATGATACTACTCAAGAACATAACTTAAAAATTTCAACTACTGCATGCATGGTGGGGAGGTATAATTCTAATGCAACAAAAACATAGGTATTGTAAAGAAAACATGATCAATGACTTGCCTTGCTGACGATCCTCGTAAGCTAGGGACTCGTAGTAGCAAGCTTCGCACTCCGGAAATTCTACCGAGACAAACAATAATCACAATAAGCATATAGCATATGATCACTTACATAAAAGCATAGTAATATGAAACACACCAAACAAACGAATCAAAACCCAAAAGAAAACTCGAAGAAATCCAACTCAAAGTTTTCCTACTTCAAGCAACAACTAGAAATAGTTTTACATAACAAAAATTTTCTCAACAGAACCTAACATGGGTTTTTGTTAACTTAACAGAAAAAGAATGCATTAAGCAACTAGGAGCAAAAAGAATCACTTTAAAATCTATTATAAAACTCCTATTAGGCCTAATTCAAATTCTATTAAGAAAAATAAAATAAAAGTTTTATTTATTATAAATAAAAGTTCATGCTCTAAAGTGACAGAAACTAACCTAGAATAATCTATCACATATGAAAAATAAATTTATTTGCTAATTAAAACAATAGGAAAACAGTAGCTAGTTAATTAATTAAGAATAACATGATTCTGTTTAAAACTATTTTTTAGTAATCCTAAAATGCCCAAATAAATTCCTACGGTTAGGCAATGTCAAAACAAAGTTGGGACAAAAGAATCATTAAAAATAATTTTCCTAACTCATTTTATAGCAGATTTACTATTCTGACTAAATCTAAAATAAAGCAATTCTAAATAATTTTAACATAGCTAATTATATTTTCTACAGAAACTATAAGAAATTTGCAAACCAACAAAAAAGAATCACTTAAAAATATTAAGTAGATTAAAAGTTATGAGTTTTCAAATCTGAAACTATTCTGTTAAAACAGAAAACGAAAATAAAAGAAAATGGCCTAATGGGCCTAACTAACGCATACAGGCGAATCTTAACTAAACGGGCCTAGGGTTTAAACGAATCGGGCCGGCTCAAATAAAAACCCTAACTAAAATAAATAAACCGGAACTAACCGGACTGAACCGGTTTATTTTAAAAGAACATACCCCTTGGGGATCTAATCCTAGCCGTTGGAACGAGATCGGACGGCGGGGGGAGGGGTTTGGTGGAGTCAACGGGGCTCGGGGGTGACCGGGGCGACGGCGACGAGGTTAATGGCGGCGGCGGCGCTCGGTTACTCCGACGAGTGCGTGAGGCGAGAGAGAGGGGTCCGTGAGGGGGGCGAGGGGGAACGGGGTAGAGGGGGTGGTATTTATAGGCGGGGGCCTCGTCTTGGACGAGGGGCAATCGGGGAGAGATCCATGGCGAATCCCGGATCCGGCGGGATCCGGCGAGCGGCGGCGCGGAGGGTGGCGTGGGCGAGGGGTAGGTGACGGGTGGGGGTCCACCGTCAGCGAGAGGGGGAAGCGGGGACTCGGTCGGTCGGCCGACGCGAGACCGGTTCGGGCGAGGGGGTGGGTCGGTGGCTCGCTGGGCCGGCTCGGCTGGCGCCTGGCTGGGCCGGTTCGGTGGGCTGCCAGTCTGGGCTGGGCACTCGGCTGGTGGCGCTGGGTCTTTTCTTTTTCTAATTTTATTTAAAAAAAAAAAATAGAGATAATATATAAAATATAAATATTTTATATAGGACATATATATATCAAAATGATCAGGGAAATATTCCCTATCATTTGAACATTTTTCCAGGGGCAAAATCCAAACTTTATAAAAATTCATTTTTTTTCAAAATCCAAATAAAACTCAAATTTGAATTCAACACTTTTGGCAATGTTTTCCTCTGATATTTTTGGAGTGTCATGTTTACTCCTCTCATACTTTTTCTCAAGTATTTATCAGGCATAGTTTTTGAAATGATTTCCACTTGCCAAAATTTGAATTCAAATTCCAAAACTCCAAAACTTCTGAAACTTCAAATACCACTCAAATTCAAACAACATGCATAGATGCTAAGCTATAATTGTAAAACATTCCAAATAGGAAATTTGGGATGCTACAAGCCCCTGAACCAGACTTCAATGACGACGAGTCCGGCGCGCATATTGTCTTCAGCATTGCAAGGCGGGTTCCTCCTCCAAATACTTCATAGAAGGTTTTGAACACAAGGATAGTGTCCGGCTCTGCAAAACAAGTTCCACATACCACCGTAGAGATAATAATTCTTTGCACAGATCTTCTGACGTATTCCGCGGCGTGACATCACACCACGGGCAGGCCTTTATTCGGATCGTTTTTTGCTGTCCCACCTCAACACGTTTAGCGAGGCGGTTTCATTGGCACGTCTTATCAAAGCGTAGATCGTGCCCCCTTATTCCGGGATTCTCATCAATATGGACGTGGGTAACCCAACCGTGCCTGTTGGCACGCCTCCTCTATCGAAGGCGAGTCCCAATCGACCACGGGGAGGGCTCTTGGTATTCAACCTCTTTATAATGAGACCAAGGCCCTCTTCTTTTTTCCACCCTCCATCGAGTTCACCTTGCGCTTCGAGTTCTAACACCCAAAGCTTCAGATTTAGGCGCTTCGGACCTTCGACGATGTCCGGCTCTGACCAGATCGGCCGATGGATGTCTTCTTCCGTCATAGAAGAAGATGTGCTAAAGCTATGAGACGCCAGGTATCTAACCTGCGAGATCTCGCATAGGCTACCTGCTCCAGGGCAGGTCATTCCCACTCCCGAGCCCGCCGAGAGCGTGGTGTTCGTGTCTCACTTCCTTCGGGGTTTAGGCTTCCCGACGGATCCCTTTGTGCGGGGGCTCATGTTTTATTATGGGCTGGATTTCCATGACATGAATCCGGAGTCCATCCTCCATATCTCGTCATTCATTGTTGTATGTGAAGCCTTCCTCCATATTACACCTCACTTTGGATTGTGGCTCAAGACCTTCAAGGTGGAGCCGAAGATGATCGAGGGGCAATAAGTACAGTGCGGAGGGGCGGTCATGAGCAAGTGTGCTGATGCTCCGTGGCCCGAGGGCTCTTTTCAAGAGGAGCTTGGTTTGTGGCAACGGGAGTGGTTTTATATCACCGCCCTGGGGCACCAAATGGGTGGCGCCACCCGCCTTCCGCCAGTCCACCACAGCGGCTGGCATCATGGGTCAACCGGGCTCGACTGGGGCCGCCCAAGGGCGTTCCTCTTGCAGGGCCGTATTCGAGACCTCCAAGAAAGAGAGATCAATCTGGTCGTGGCGGCGCAGGTTATGCTGATTCGACGCCTTCTGCCCTGCAAACGTCGCCCCCTCCGTCTGTGGGAGTTTAATCCGGAGGGACCACGAGCTCTCCAATATTTTATGGGTGCGACGCCCAAGGAGATGTACAAACTGTTCTTCGGATGACAAGAGAAGTGTCCGTACTTGATCGAGGACGCAGGTCTAAGCTGCAATCACCCGGATACTCAAGTAAGTAACCCTGTAACCGGACAGGCTGTTCATTCATTTATCATATATATGCCCTTTAAGGGAGCCGTTTCTTGAACAGGAGTGGATTGCCAAGGCAAAGTTGATAAGGTGTCCGGCTCGCCACCCAGAGACCACGCCGGATCCCATGCTGACCAAGATGTTGAAGGCCACGCCTTTTAAAGAAGGTGAAGGGGGAGCAGGGAAGCAACTGCCTCCACAAAGGAGGTTTTCAAGGAAGAGGGGATCAGAGATCCTCCCCTCCAAGGGGAGAAGAGGACCGCTTCCGAAGACCCGGAAGCCAAGGCCTCAAAATGGGGAAAGAAGTCTTCGTCAGAAAGTCCGGCGCCGGGAAGTACCCCAGCCGCACTATTTCCCCAAGGGGATCAGCCCTCCAGCGAGCCGTAAGTAAAAAAGAAGGGGTCCTGTGAATAAAGAATATCCCTGTATTTATTTCTGAAGATAACCGAAATTGTACCTTGTAGTTCGGATCTCAGCCCTTCTCAGCAGAGCTCGTCTTCGGGGGATCTTCGTCCGGAGATGATAGAGAGCGAAACGCCTCCTCCTATCGTGCCTTCGTGCGAGGCGAGCGACCCTGAAGTGTCGTCACGGAGAGTTTCCCCGAGTCCGGCAGGGCCGGACGGTCCAGCGCCAACTGGCGTGCGGTCGGAGGAGCTGAAGGACCTGCTCGGGCGAGCGTATATCTCAGAAGATCACCGTGCGCTAATGGCTACCGTAATTGAAAGAATTGCATCCGCTGAGAGAGGATTGCATGAAGCCGCCACAAGTTTACTGACGGGGTTCGAGATACAAAAAAATGATGTACCTTCTGACAGTTATGCATATAGAATGCGCCCTGTATAGATAGTAGCCCCTGATACTCGGTATGCTGTCACAACTGACAGCATGCCGAGGATCATAATCTTAGTACTAATCATGTCACCGTTCCTATGTAGGTGGCGGGGTGTCCGGTGGCTAGCCGGACTGATGGATTTGCCGAACTAAAGCGGCAACTTGACGAGGCGGATGCGGACATCGCGCTGGTCAATAAACGGTTTGACGAGTCACAAGGTATGCGACTTCTCCGCGGACACCTGGTAAGGGAGCTTGACGTCCATGCCTTACTACTTGTATGCTTTGATGCAGACGGTGCCGCTGCTATGGAGAGGCTGCGGGCGGAACTTTCCCGAGCTAAAGAGCAAGCCCGAAGAGTAATGCGCCGCTTAAAAGGCGGCGAAGAGCTGAAAGTTTAACGGGCTGCTTATCGCCGAAGCAAAGAGGAAATGGCCGATTTGGCCTCAAACTGAAGAATACTACCGACCGCTGCGAGGTTCTTGAAAAAAACGCCCAGCGGAACAAGAGGACCTGAAAATGCCACCGCCAATCCAAGGATGCCTGCTCCGCTATGAGAGCTGCCAAGGAGGAGCTGAGTCAGGCCGGGGATATTGCGGCTGGAAAACCGTTTCTGCTGTGGAGGAAATATACGGATCCGAAGTATGCTTAGTTGGACAAGCTGTGGAGTTCGGAGGATGCTTATCTGGACTTAGCGTCGAGCGCTGCGGACGCGATTGAGCGCTTCCGAGGCCTGAAGGGGCACAGAAGGGAAGAGCTATTTCGGTCGCAATTCCATAGTCCAGAGCGTCCTCTTCCGTTGACCAATCGGTTGGCCGAATGGGCCGAGCTGAATCGATTATCCGGACTTGCCATGAAGCATGTCATGACTCATTTGTGGCGGCGGACCCCACCAAGAGTTATTTTGGCTTAGTGCAGCAGCCTTGGTGCGGTATCGCGACGACGCAATGAAGCAGTCGGCGTGTATTGAGGGGGCGCGGATGGCTCTTGCCCGTGTCAAGGAATACTGGGCTGAGATGAAGGCCACCGATATTGTGTCCCCAGACTCGGACGGCGGCCGAGTACCAGTCGAGCGCTATTTTGAGGAAGTTCTTCCGGGCGCTCGTTTAATAGAGACGCAGTGCTCGAAGGATGTTATGTTTGAATGACGTGTATAATTTTATGAAACAACATTTCAATTTAATGTAAGGGCTTTTTATACATGTGCCTTCAAGTAGCAAACTACCTCCTGTGGGGCCGTTGCCGTATATATGTATATAACCTGAAAGATGGCAGTCTTCGGCTTCAGCCCCCACGCACATAGTGCGGGGGTGTTTGCAAAGAAGTCACGCTTTCACACTTAATCCAACATCTTGGTCATATAAAGGAGGTGGTGGCGTAGCAAACTAGGCAACCGGACTATAATGCTTTATCACTTTCACTTAGCCATAGGAGTTCGATGGTGGGGCTACTATATAGCCCCTGGGGGCACCACACTCTCCCGAATTCGGGGTGCGTATGTGCCTGACCGGAAAATGGTCCTTCGTTAATGCGGAGGAATTCTAGACATTCTGGTGAGTCATCGAGTGGTTGACCAGTCTCTCGCTATATCATGACAATCAGTTTCGCTTTCATCGAGGTGCTCGCCCGGCGAACGGGCACAATCGCAGAGTTCTCCGGTGCCGCGTTAGCGATAGAACGGAACGTAAGGCAGCAAAACACAGGAGACGGGCAAACCCAACATTTGACCAAAGACATGATTCGGAGCTGATGCATATAAGGCCTAACTCGAGACGCCGAACACTCCCTAAGGTATTCGGTCTTTTATAAAGAGGGCCGAACAATGCCCTTGGTAACAAGCCCCTGGTGTCCAGGTACGTGCAAACTTCTGACGCGGCCGATCCCAAAACGCCAGCCTCCTCCTCGATTATAATAAGAGACCGGGGGATGAGTAACAACAAGAGACAGTGAAAAAGGTTTATGCAGGGTCTTAATCTGAAAAGATTCCTTGCAACGGGTCCCTGCTGCACGTCTGCGCCTGTGTCTCCGTTGTGCCGTATGCTGGACGGGTATAGCACGTCGTTCATCTATAAAAGAGAGGAACTTAGTTTGAAAAAGATCACGCTAAAATGTAATTGGAAATAAAATAGAGTATGATTCAAAAATGAGTAAATTGAGCTTTATTGTCTCTTGTTGTACATGCGTGGAGCCCCTTGTAAGGGGGTACGCGGCTAGTAAGCATCATGTTTATTTATGCCGGACTCGCCTAACCATGTCCGGGGTCTGAATGACATGCTTTAGACGCTTTTGGCCAGCAAGGCCGTATTAGTGTGAGGCTGTTAAGGCAGTCTCACATTCTTTCCTTGAGGGACACGCGCAGCTTCCCTTTAATGAAATGATGCCTCGTGGACCGGGCATTTTAAGTTTAAGAGATGCATAATGCGGTATTGCGTTAAAGCGGGCGAAAGCTTCCCATCCTAGTAGTGCTTGATGGCTACTTTTAAATGGGGCGATGTGGAAGACCAACTTTTCCCGACGGAAGTTGTCGGGTGAGCCGAACATAACTTCCAATAGTAGGGAGCCCGTACAATGGGCATATGTGCCTGGCATTATTCCTTGGAAGGAAGTGTTGCTATGGCTAATCCTGTTTGGGTTTATGCCCATGTTGCGGATTGTGTCCTGATATAGCAGGTTTAAATCATTGCCCCTATCCATTAGGACTTGCGTAAATTGAAGACCGTCGATTATAGGTTCTAGTATCAAGGCAGTCCATCCTGCGTTCCGGATACTTTCGGAGTAGTCCTGATGGTCGAAGGTAATTGGTTTTGACAACCAGTGTTGGGACTCCGCTGGGGTAGATTGTGCGGCGCGTAATTCAATGGGTGCCGCTCTGTTTTCCCCTTTTGTTACTTGAAGTAAGTTTACTGTTTTGACCTCTTGTGGGAAATTCTTTTGTTTTCCGGGGCTCTGCTTGTGGTGCTCGTCATCATCCTCACTTGGTGTGTCGAGCCCCTTGTGTTCGGCGTTGAGTCTGCCGGACTGCTTGAAGACCCAACAATCTCTGTGGGTATGGTTTGCAGGCTTCCCGGGAGTACTGTGGATTTGGCATATCTTGTCCAAGATTTTGTTTAAGTTGGATAGCTCATCGCTATTGTCCTTAAGGGGCAGTTTTTATTGTTCTGCCATGAGCTTTTGAATCCGGCGTTGACTGCCGCGCTCTTTGGACCGTTCCCTTAATCCGCGCTGGTCCTTGCTGCCTCGTGGTTTCCCATTTCCATCCCTGACTTGGATGTACTTGGGTCGCTGGTACTGCATCTTGCTAGGCAGCTATCCTCTCCAGCATAAGCGGGTCATGAGGCTTGTTAGTGCGGCCATTGTTCTTGGCTTTTCCTGGCCAAGGTGTCATGCGAGCCATTCGCCTCGGACATTGTGTTTAAAAGCTGCTAAGGCTTGGCGTCCGGACAATCGACTATTTGGTTCTTTTTGGTGAGGAACCTGTTCCAGTATTTTCGAGTTGACTCTCCGGGCTGTTGGGTTATGTGACTTAGATCGTCTACGTCCGGAGGTCGGACATAGGTTCGCTGGAAATTGGCCCGAAAAGCATCCTCAAGCTCTTCCCAACTACCAATGGTGTTTTCGGGGAGGCTTTTAAGCCAATGCCGGGCTGGCCCTTTGAGCTTGAGGGGTAGGTATTTTATGGCGTGGAGATCATCTCCTCTGGCCATGTGTATGTGGAGGATATAATCCTCAATCCAGACTCCAGGGTCTGTCGTTCCGTCGTATGCCTCTATGTTTACGGGCTTGAATCCCGCTAGAAATTCATGATCTAGCAACTCATCAGTGAAACATAGAGGGTGCGCGGCGCCCCTGTATTTGGGTGTGCCGTGATGTTCGGATATTTGACGTGTTGTATTGCTCGCCAGAACTTGTTTCCTTGGCCCGTAGATAGATCTAACTGGGCCATCCTTTTGGTGCGAATCCTTATGCGGATCGCGTGCCGGCTTGTGTGCAGCGCCGCTTGCCGCTCTACGTTTGCCATGTGGTCGTCTATCCGACCCGGCGGCCCCTTTGTTTTTTGATCGTGGGGGCTCTACGGTCTCCTCATCAAACTCGGGCAGTAGTTTGCGCTTTGGGTAGCTCTTTGCTTGGCGGCTCTCGCCATATTTGTCTGCAGTGTTGAGTAATTTACTCCATCTTATTCGGAGTGCGTCTTCTGCTGTTCTGAGCCTCTGTTTCTGCTTTTTGAAGCTACGCGCAGTAGCGAGGAGCTCTTTGTGGAGGTTCTTCTAATCCAATGACGTGTCCGGCGTGAGATCGTCCGGACTGTTGTCCTTGCCGGGGACGGGTTGTTTGTCCAAGTTGGCCTGTTCGGATGGTTGCTCAATGGCATGTTCGCTGTCGGCGGCTCACCCTGCTCTATGGCTGGGTCTGTGGGCGCTATCTTTGTCAAGGTGGGGTTTTGAGCGCGCTTACGCCGCCGCTTTGACTTCTTCGAGGGAATTTTCTTCGCAGCGTCTCGTCGTTCCTCGTTATCGCTTCCCTCGGTGTGTCCACCATATATATATCGTAAGTTGAGGTGGCCATCCGATTGCCTGTGGGCGCTGGTTCTGGTCGTCTCCGGCGTCGTCGTCCATATCGTCGATGTCCTCGGAGTCGAAGTCGAGCATGTCTGTTAAGTCATCGACAGTGGCTACAAAGTGGGTGGCGGGTGGGCGTTGAATTTCTTCGTCGTCCGAATCCCAACCTTCCTGACCGTAGTTCGGCCAGGGCTCCCCTGACAAAGAGAGAGACTTTAATGAGTTCAGGATATTGCCAAAGGGCGAGTGCTGAAAGATGTCCGCGGCGGTGAACTCCATAACCGGCGCCCAGTCGGATTCGACTGGCAGGGGCGCGGGAGGTTCGGAGTCCGGAAAGGAGTCCGGCACCTGGGAGTCACGAGCTTTGCAAAGGACAGGGATGGTGTTCGGCTCAATCGCCGTAGAGATTTCAGTCTCGAGGCGGTGTCCAACCAACCGTCCTCGATCGGCGAAACCGGCTCCAGATTAAGGGTCGGAGCAGGCACTGGTGCGGCCTCCAGGGCACTGTTCGGCGACAGAGCTAGATCGTACCCATCGAGACAGTGCGGCACGCTCGGATGTGGCTTGAATCCATCGAAGATCAAGTCTCCGCGGACATCGGCCATATAGTTCAAGCTTCCAAATCTGACCTGATGGCCAGGGGCGTAGCTTTCGAGCTGCTCCAGATGGCCTAGCGAATTGGCCCGCAGTGCAAAGCCGCCGAATACGAAGATCTGTCCGGGGAGAAAAGTCTCACCCTGGACTGTGTCGTTGCTGATGATTGAAGGAGCCATCGGGCCTATAGGTGACGACACAGAGGAACTCCCAATGAAAGCACTAATGTCGGTGTCAAAACCAGTGGATCTCGGGTAGGGGGTCCCGAACTGTGCGTCTAGGCGGATGGTAACATGAGACAAGGGACACGATGTTTTTACCCAGGTTCGGGCCCTCTCGATGGAGGTAATACCCTACTCCTGCTTGATTAATATTGATGATATGGGTAGTACAAGAGTAGATCTACCACGAGATCAGAGAGGCTAAACCCTAGAAGCTAGCCTATGGTATGATTGTTGTTCGTCCTACGGATTAAAACCCTTTGGTTTATATAGACACCGAATAGGGTTAGGGTTACACAGAGTCGGTTACAATGGTAGGAAATCTACATATCCGTATCGCCAAGCTTGCCTTCCACGCCAAGGAAAGTCCCATCCGGACACGGGACGAAGTCCTCAATCTTGTATCTTCATAGTCCAGGAGTCCGGCCAAAGATGATAGTTCGGCTATCCGGGAACCCCCTAGTCCAGGACTCCCTCAGCTTGTAATATAGCTTCACCCAAATTGGACAATTATATATACCATGTAGTGACACCATGCCAAGTTTCATGATTTCCTGGTGAGTTTTGGATTTACAGACATTTAAAACCGAGATTCACAATGTTTGTAGCTAGGCCAGGATGGCGAGACGGTTGAATTCATTTCCATTCGTTCCATGGGACCTAAACGTGCACCCCAAGGAAACATGTACATTTTTTCTAGCCATTTTGGTGCACTGGATCATGTATTTGTAGTTCGGATTTGAATGATGGACATTAAATACCTAGAAAACTCAATTAATGAATAAAAAAGGTCAAACGAACCCTGAATAATTTCAAAGTTCAGTGCGAATCTCCAGTTGTTCCGTGTCGCGTGTAGAAGAAAATACGAGGCTAGAAGAGGGAGTGATTATCGTTTGGCCCACAAGGGGACACGTTTCCCAATCGAAACCACGAGGGTTCTTGCAACAGGCTCAGCTTGTAAGAGGTTTGTAATAAAGCTTGGCCCAAATTGGCAATGTTTTTACCACGACATATATGTGCCATGACATGACACCTTGCCACCTTTGATGACTTTCTGGTGAGTTTAGGATTTATGGGGACTTAAAAACCGAGATTCGAAATGTTTGAGGAAGAGCCAGGACACCGGTACGGTTGTAATTCGTTCCCATTCCTGGCATGAGACCTAAACATGCACCCAAGGACACATGTGTAATTTTTCTAGCCATTTTGGTGAACTGGAGTATGTATTAGTTCAGATTTGAATTATGGACATTAAATGCCTAGGAAACTCAAATAGTGTATAAAAAGGCCAAACGAACCCTGAATCAGTTTAAATTTCAGCACGGATATCCTGGGGTTCCATGTTGCCAATGGAATAAAATACAAGGCGAAAAGAGGCAGTGATTACGTTTCGCCCAGAATGGGAACACTTTTCCCTATCAGAACCACGAGGCTTCTTTGAGAGAAGCTCCAGTTTTTGTAAGAGGTTTGTAATAAAGCTTGGCCCAAATTGGACAATGTTTTTACCACGACATATATGTGCCATGACGTGACACCATGCCACCTTTGATGACTTTCTGGTGAGTTTAGGATTTATGGGGACTTAAAAACCGAGATTCGAAATGCTTGAGTACGAGCCATGACACCAGTACAGGTGTAATTCGTTCCCATTCCTGGCATGGGACCTAAACATGCACCCAAGGACACATGTATAATTTTTCTAGCCATTTTGGTGAACTAGAGCATGTATTTGTAGTTCAGATTTGAATTATGGACATTAAATGCCTAGGAAACTCAATTAGTGTATAAAAAGGCAAAACGAACCCTGAATAAGTTTAAATTTCAGCACGGATATCCTGTCGTTCCATGTTGCCCGTAGATGAAAATACAAGGTGAAAAGAGGCTGTGATTACGTTTCGCCCACAAGGGGGACACGTTTCCCTATCGGAACCACGAGGCTTCTTTGAGAGAAGCTCCGGTTTGTAAGAGGCTTGTAATAAAACTTGCGCCACAATGGACGAAAAAATTCCTCGACATATAAGTGCGATGTCGTGACACCATGGCAGGTTTCACGATTTTCAGCTTAGTTTCGGATTTACAGGGATTTAAAAACTGAGATTATTCTCACGAAATGTTTTCAAATAGCACATGGTTCACTCACGATGCCGCCTCGAAGTTGGGAAACTGACATCATAGGTATTGAACCAGGCTTGGAGTCGGGTACAGTGTTCAGTTTGTAATGTACTTGGCGTGGCCCATCGAAGTTGTGCATTTTGGATTTAAACACATCATACACCATCGTACCCGTACATATTTTCGGGCAGCATGTAGTGTATACAGGGTCTTCTAATCGACCACGTCTCCCTTGTGCAATTTTTTGTGACGAAACGGATATCTGTGGGCTCCCCGAGTGTATATATATCATCCCTTTGACCGATAATGAGGGGTATGTGTTGGCCATGAATGGATTCCTCCTGTTTCATGTTAGGGCCGGTCACCGTCAAATGTCGGTCAATCAAAGCTAGAGCTCATGCGTTGTCAGGATTCCCTCCCAGATGCTTGGCTTGCTGGGTTTGACCTACATCAAACCCTGCATACGTATCTCGTCCTTAACTACTTTGCCTTCATGGTTGTTGTCTGTATCGAGAGGTAGGGACCAGATCTAAATTGTACATTATTCTATATTGAAAACACACATCACCCCTTCCCAACGTACATCATTTTGGGCCGCATGCAAGAGGTGCTGGTTTTGTGGTCCCTCTCGTGCGATGTTTATGATGGTTCAATCTATTGGCCCAAGCGGTTTATCGACAACAACAACTGGCATTTGACCAAACGAAAGATTCATTGGTCCATCTTATGGTAGGTCATGGTGACATGCATGTATGACCAAAGTATCGATCATTACGTGCATCCGCCCCGCTAACACGAAGTGGGAGGTGGTGGGCCAAGCATCCTAGCTAGGAATGTCATTATGCCATTATATATATCCTAGCTAGGTGGTTGTTAGGGTGCTTTCGGGTTTGCGAGGCAGGTGCCACCAAAGTTATGCATTGTGTATTTAAAGTTTTAAACGTCCCCAATATTCGTACATATATTTTTCCACTTCCAGGTGGTTCTTGACTTCTGGCCCCTCTCATCGATCTTCAATGACGCGCCCAACCGTGGGCCCGCGGGGTCAAAGTTGTGCATTGGAATTTTGAACATCACATACCACCCTTTTCACTCATATATATTTGGGCCACATGCTGGTGTGGCTGTCTTTTGACCCTCCCTAACGTTATTTTTTGCTACAAATACTCTGATGATCCTCAACGGACACGGGGTATAATATCTAAACCGTGTGCGATACAAGTGCAATGTGAATCACCACGACCGCGCAAGCGCGAGAAAATTAAGGTGGAGGTACTGGCTCAACCGTGTGCGATGCAAGTGCACTGGAATCACCACGACCGCGCAAGCGCGAGCAAAGGGTGGAGGTACTGGCTCAACCGTGTGCGATGCAAGTGCGCTGAAATCACCATGACCGGCATAGCCTTGCAAAGAGTGGAGGTTCGGCTTAACCGCAGCGATGCAAGTCGCTGTAAAACCACCACACAGTGGAAGCTAAAGGCGGGTAAGTTTATTTGGAAATTAGGACGAACCGTGTTCGATAGACCAGCTAGCTAGAAATATAAAAAACAAACTACCCGCCTTGAGCGTTGCAAAAATCGACGGATCCACGCCACTTTTCCTTATTATCATACATGCATATTGTTATTGGACCGTGCGCGATCTTGGGCACTCCCACCACGCATCAATTCCTTTACCCAAATTTTAGTAGTCGTCGTACTTCAACCGTCGCCCACACTCCGCCAGCACCAACCTTATAGTAAAATTTTAGCAGCCGAGGCATTTGAACCGTCGCCCTCCCTCGTCCACCACCATCTCCACCCACCATTACTAAAATTTTCAGTAGCCGCGGCGTATCCTCAAACACCACCCCTCCTCCATAGTCCCCCACCCGCCCCCTCCCCCCTTCGAACCCTAGCTCGCGGCCGCTGTCGGCGCCGCCGCCAACCCTGTCGATCTGCCCGTTCCTCATAGCTTAGATAATAAAGTTTAGGTTATCCAGCGATTCCCATAGCGTCGCCCCACTCTGCGGTGACCCTCCCCGCCAGATCCACATCCCCTGCTCTAGAATGTCGCAGCCTAAGCTCGACCATGTATCCCGGGGAGCCCGACGAGCGTTCGACCAAGAAGATGTTTATCATGGCCTCTCCGGCAGACGTTGGCGACGTGGCCGCCGTTCGCCCTGACCTGTCGATCCCGGAGCAACACGTCGCCGCAAAAGCCGACAAAGACGTTGACTACGTTGCCATGCCGAAGGCTTCATGTCAGCGGGCTAGCGTATTACTGTATCTCGGGAAAGCTGGCTACGACATCATGCTCGTCCACACTGATGGCTTCACGCGGGCCATGTCACAGGTTAAGTGGTCTATCCCCAACCCCTGTGGTTCAACCGCCGTCGATCTCTTCGATGGCCCTGTTGCTGATCTCCTCCGCCAAGCGGTCAAGGATTTGCGAGCTTTATACGCCATCGAGCCCATTTTGTCACTTCTAAAGGACACGTTCTTTGGCGGCGGCCACGATTGCCAAGTCAGATCTCATCGACCACGACCATGACCACGACCACGAGGAGGGCACCCACGAAGGTTCTTCCAAGGTGAAACAACCCATCTGTGACATCAGAGAGCGCACCATGGGTCTGTGCTCTTCCAACTGGAAGGATCCCGTCCATGAAATGTGAGGCAACATTCTATCAGCAAATATTACCTTTTCTAGCTTGCCAACCCGTACCCTTTGTTGTAGTAGCATTTGCCGTGCATTGCTTTAACTGTGCCATGTTTAATTATTTCAGTTATGCAAAAATGTAATATTCAATAGGTCTATGTGATGTTTAAGTATGAATTGTCCACTTTAGTTTCACGAATGGCTATATTTGGTTGTTTATAGTGAGTAGATGCCTTGTTTATCTGTATTTGGTTGTTAGGTTGGTTGGAGTGAGCATTTTTTCAGTTATCGAGCAGATGCCTTGTTTATCTGTATTTGGTTCTTAGTTTGGTTGCCGTGAGTATTTGTCCAGTTATCAAGCAGATGCCTTGTTTATCTGTATTTGGTTGTTAGGTTGCTTTTTTATAGCATTTGTCCAGTTATCAAGCATATGCCTTGTTTATCTGTATTTGGTTGTTAGGTTGCTTTTTTAGCATTTCTCCAGTTATCAAGCAGATGCCTTGTTTATCTTTATCTGCTTGTTAGGTTGGTTGCAGTGAGCATTTGTCCAGTTTTCAAGCATAGGCCATGTTTATCTGTATTTGCTTGTTAGCTTGGTTGCAGTGAGACTCTGTCCAGTTTTCAATGGCTATATTTGGTTGTTACACTGGTCATTTATGCCTTGTTGCCGGATTTCGGGTTCCGACAAAACCCTTAAGGTTCGAACTCCGGGGTGCGCACCAAGATCTCTCCTCCCCCTAGCTCTCGCCCTGACCACAATCTCAAGGCTCAGCACGTCGAACCCAAAGAACAAGAGACACAAGGTTTATACTGGTTCGGGCCATCGATGTGGTGTAATACCCTACTCCAGTGTGGTGTGGTGGATTGCCTCTTGGGATGAGGATGAACAGTTACAAGGGAAGAATAGCCTCCTGAGGAGAGGTGCTCTTGTGCTTGGTGAGCTTGTGTGGATGAGGATGATCTGAATGGCTTCGGATCCGTCCCGCCTACTGTGGTGGCTAGTCCTATTTATAGAGGCCATGGTCCTCTTCCCAAATATTGAGGGGGAAGGGATCCAACAACGGCCAAATTTGAAGGGAGACAACTAGTACAAGTTATCCTGACTAAAGGTGGCCTTCGCCTGCCAAAGGCTCTGGTGGTGACACTGTCTTGGGCTCCATGGTGACCTCCGTCCTGCCGTCCTGTTGGTCTTGGTCTTGTTGCACCAATATGGAAACCTTTGCTTGATGCCTCGGGACTCCGCGCCTGCGCTTGCCTCTTTAGCACCAAACAGGAAATGAGGACACTGCGCGCGCTGGCGCCCGCCTAGCCTTGGTCATGATGGCTTGCATCACAGAAACCTCGTGGGGTGCCCTTGCCTTGATCTCTCCGCCCCTCGCGAGCCAGCCTGGCGAGGCCTCTCCCGAGGAGGTATTGCATCGTCCGCCTCGCGAGGCTTGGCCCCTCGCGAGGGTCTTGAGCGTTGGTTGATGAAGATGGGACGTAGGGGGCCGCTGGTGGAGCCACGCCGTGGGCTGCAGGCAGGCAAGTCTGGGGACCCCCGCTCCCAGGATGCCGAAAGTAGCCCCCGGGCCCAAGGCGCGCTCGGACTTGGCTTCAAGGCAAAGTCAAGGGGCAAGTGCGGAGCGTCGCGGGCCCCAACAGCCTGCGGCCTTGGTTGACGCGTGGCGATTGACGGGATGTGGGCGTCTCCGCTTCTCCATGCTGCCACGACAACTACCCAACTTGAGGAGTCCCTAATACATGCAGAGAAAACCATCATTACCTGTGGTCGCGGAGGTCGCCGGTTGGCCTTCTCCTGCTATAAATGAGGAGAGGGGCAGAGCCCCCGTCGCTCATCTCTTCCTGCTCCGCCCGCTTCTTCTCCCCTATTTCATTGCTAGCAGTGACTCCCATGGCGCATGCGAAGAGGTTCTCGGCCACAGAGAAGGGGAAGGCCCGCCAGGAGGGGCCCGGCTCACCGCCGCCCAAGCATGCTGCGACCTCCGCCGTGACCCCTCGCGCCCATGGCGGTGCCTCTTCACACGGTGGGAGTCGCCCAGCTAGTGGCAGCCCCGTTGATGAAGGGAGGCGCGCCATGGTCGCGCGGCTGTGCTTCCTCTCGGTGGAGGTGCTACCGAAGTTTATCGTGTGGTCGGAGAACCCGACCGACACCTGGCTTCAGCTCCCACGCTTCTTCGCCGGTGAGCTGCCAGCCACGGGTCCGGGCGGTCTCTGACTGCAGGCGGACGACTGCTGCAGCAAGGCTTCGTGGGTCGTGGTAGAAGTCTCTGTCACGGGCAACGCGGTCCTGGCCCGCGGTTGGCAGACGTTTGCCCGCGCGCGGGGCCTGGGCCGGCGGTGTACCCTCCACTTTAAGTATGATGGCAACGCTACCCTCTACGTGAGGCTATTCGGGGAAGACGGTCGCCGCGTCAGGTGCTGCCCTAAGGACAACGACGGCGGCGAGGTGCTCGGCCTTGGTGACGGTTGAGATGAGGGTGAGGATGGCCTTGTCCTCGGCGTCGGCCGTGGCTCGTCCAGCTACGGTGACTCTTCCTGCGGCGACAGCTCCAGCAGCGGCGGCTACGACCAACCGCCACATCGCCGCGCCCGCTTCAAGGGCGGCAGTGGGTCATCTCGCTGTCGCGCCCCAGTGAAGCGCAAGGAGGGGTCTGGCTGAGTCCAGGGCGGCACCAGAGGCCTACCCTTGCGGACCGCTGCGGGGCGCGCGCCGCTTTTGTTTTATCTTCTCCTTCCCGCATTAAGAAAAGAGACAAGCATGGGGCTCTGCGAGGCGTGCAACAAACCGTGGTTTCTAAATCACTGTATTATGTTTGCCATTCCTGTGTCGTGTTGCAGTATTCATGTTTTGTGTAAGCGTGTGGAGATAACTTAGCTTGACGTGTCTGAAGTAGTTTCCGCCTCGTGAGGCGCGCGTTTCCCAGTACCTGGCGAGACCTCCTTGGCTTGGGAAGCGTCTAGGAGCTGCAAAAATTTGTTAGGAAGCCGTTATTCTTGCGAACCCTGGTCGTAGGCGCGGTCGGCCATGACCCAGCGCTTCGCATCACAGTGCCCGAGGGGCATGGATTGAGACAGGTGCACCAGCTTGTGAGCTCGAGCAAGGGTGACTCATGGAGAATAGGAAAAAATGCTCACCAGTGCGCCTGCCAGCCCCCTCGCGAGGCATGCGAGGGAGAGTACGGGTCAAAACAAGGAACCGAGGGAAGAAACAAAGGTAAAAGGCGATCGAACCAAGCCGACAAGAAACACCAAAAAGCATATTTCCATTAAAGAGGGGCAGGCCAACTACGAAAAGCAAATGAAAAGCCGCGTCCGGCACCTAGTCTAGTCTTCTCACCAGCCGCGAGCTAAGTGCTGCCACTAGGGCGTGGGAGGGAGCCCGGAGGCCGAGGCGGCACTCACGAGACTCGGGCGTGTATAGCCCCACTCATTATTACGTGAGAGTGTCACGGCGGAGACCTTGACGAGCACTAGGCCTTGCTTCACGAGCGTCGGGCCTTGCTTCATGGGTAGAACTTCGGAGTCTTGGATGTTCAAGCGTTACGGATGGGGACCCGTCCTGCGTCTCAGGCGCCGCGGTGCGAACACGGAGGCGTGGGCGACCACAAACAGGCCCTCCCACATGGGTGGCTTATGCAGCCCTTCCCTAGAGCACCCGCCTTGGGGCGAGGTCACCCACCTCGGCGTCTGGAGCGGATCTTTGCGGCGATGATACCGCCTTGAGCCTGCTGGTACCTTGCTGCTTGGAGCGTAGCTTCGCAGCGGCGTTCCTCCCCCAGCACAAGGTCCATCCCCCGCATGGCGTCCTGCTGCGTCTCATCAAACGCCAGGACCCACACAGAATGATGCTTGACCTCGTGAGGGAGAACCGCTTCTGCTCCGTATACGAGGAAGAACGGAGTCTCGCCGGTTGGCTTGGTGGCGGTGGTGCGGATGGACCGCAGCACAGACTGGAGCTCATCGTGCCAACCCCTGCTATAGGCCTAGAGCTTCTTCTTGAAGGTCCTGGTTTTCAGGCCTCTCAAGACCTCCGCGTTGGCGCGTTCGGCTTGACCATTGCTCCTAGGGTGTGCCACCGAGTAGCAGATCTGCGTTTCAAGGTTAGCACAATATGTCTTGAAAAGATTGCTAGTTAACTGTGAGCCGTTGTCGGTGATGATGCGATTGGGGACCCCGAACCGGCTCACGAGACCCTTGATGAACTTGAACGCAGATCCGCCCGGGATGGTGTGGACTACTTCCACCTCCGCCCATTTGGTTAAGTTGTCGATGGCGACATAGAGGTAGCGGTAGCCCCCAGGCACTCAAGGAAATGGGCCTAAGATATCCAGCCCCCAGACTGCTAATGGCCACGAGAGAGGGATGGTCTGCAGGCCCTGAGCTGGCTGATGGATCTGCTTGGCATGGAATGGACAGGCCTCGCAACACTTCACTAGCTCAGTCGCGTCGTTGAGCGCCGTAGGCCAGTAGAACCCACTGCAGAATGCCTTGCCGACGAGGGTTCGTGACGACGAGGGGTGCCGCAGTCTCCGCCGTGTATGTCGGCTAGCAACTCGTTCCCCTGTTCCCTAGAGATACAACGCAAGGAAATGTCATTTGGCCGCTTCCTGTATAACTCACCGTCTTGGATGCAGTACGCCATGGCATGTCTGGCCACGCGTTCCGCGTCTTCCTCTTTCTCCGGCAGTGTCCCTTGCGTCAGGTATTCCTTGAACTCCTTGGTGCAGCATTCCTCCTGAGGCTCATGCGCCTGGAATAGGCGCGCTCCTGAGGTCGGGCCGCGGTCTGGGGCTCCTGAGGCAGGTGGTTGGGGGAGCTTCTCCCGAGGCAGCGCAGGCCTCGAAAGCGGAGGTGCTCCCGACGGCTTGAAGAGTCGTTCCTCAAAGATGCCAGGTGTCGGATTTAGGGTTCCTGCAAAACCCGTGAGGTTCGAACACTGGGGTGCACACGAAGATCTCTCTCTCCCAAGATCGCTCTCGCTACAATCGCAAGGCCTAACTCGACGAACCCAAAGAACGAGAGACACAAGAGTTTATACTGGTTCAGGCCATCCATGTGGTGTAATGCCCTACTCCAGTGTGGTGTGGTGGATTGCCTGAGGAGAGGTGTTCTTTTGCTTGGTGAACTTGTGTGGTAGAGGATGATCTGAGTGATCCCCCCTCCTCTATGGTGGTGGCTAGTCCTACTTATAGAGGCCCTGGTCGTCTCCCCAAATACTGAGCGGGAAGGGATCCAACAAGGGCCAAATTCGAAGGGTGACAACCAGTACAAGTTATCCTGACTAAAGGTGGTCTTCGCCTGCCAAAGGCTCTGGTGGTGACGCTGTCTTGGGCTCCAAGGTGACCTCCATCTTCCTGTCCTGCTGGTCTTGGTCTCGTTGCACCGATATGGAAACCGTTGCCTGATGCCTCGGGACTTCTCGCCTGCGCTTGCCTCTTTAGTACCAAAGAGGAAACGAGGACACTGCACGCTGGCGCCCGCCTGGTTCCAGTCGTCATGGCTTACGTCACAAGAACCTCGCGAGGTGCCCCTTGCCTTGATTCTCCGCCCCTCTTGAGCCGGCTTGGTGAGGCCATTCTCGAGGAGGTCTTGTGTCGTCCGCCTTGCGAGGCTTGGCCCCTCGCGAGGGTCTTGAGTGTTTGCAGGTAAAGATGGGCCATACAGGGCTGCTGGTGGAGCCACGCCGTGGGCATGAGCGAGCAAGTCTGGGACCCCGTTACTAGGGCCTTGACAGTAGCCCCGGGCCCAAAGGCGCTCGAATTTGGCCGAGGTGAAGCCAAGGGACAAATCTTGAACACTGCAGGGCTAACAGCCTCGGCCCGCTTGACTCGTGGCGATTGATTGGACGTGGGCGTCTCCGCTTCCCCATGCTGCCTCGGCAATTGCCCGACTTGACGAGTCCCTGCTGCATGCAGAGAAAAATCATCATCACGTGTGATCATGGGAATCGCCGGTTGGCCTTCTCCCCCTGTAAATGAGGAGGGGGCTGAGCCCCCGTCGCTCGTCTCTTCCTGCTCCCCTCGCTTCTTCTTCCTTGCTTCATTGCTAGTAGCGACTCCCATGGCGCCTATTCGGAGGTTCTCGGCCGTAGAGAAGGGAAAAACCCCCCGCGACGAGCCTGGGCCCCTTCCGCCGAAGAACAGGCCGGGACACAGCCGCGACATGGTTGTGAGGCCGGAGGTGTCGAGGCCTTGGTGTGAGCGGCCTCCTCCCGGGTACCCGCCACCCTTGAACGCCCAAGCTGAGGGCTCCGGAGGAAGAGATGACGAGCGTCGCTGCCTGCGCCCGGGCTGCGGTCGCTGCGCCGCGGTGACGCATGCCGTCACCGCAGGAGTCCACGCCGCGGACTCCTCGCGCGAAATCATGATGTGGGCGGCGATGCCTCCGTGCACTTGGATCCGCTTCCCGCAGTTCTTCTCCGCCGAGATGCCGCCGAGGGGCCCCCTTGAGATTTGGCTGTAGCACGCCGACTGCGACGCCCCGACGACTGGAGCGGAGGTGGAAGCCGTTTCCCCGGGCAAGATCTTCATTACTGGCGGGTGGGGCGAGGTCGCCCGGGTTTGCCGCTCGGAAGGCGCCCTCGCCATCCACTTCAAGTACGACGGCGCCTCCACGATGTTCTTCAAGGTCTTCGACGCGGAAGGCCGCCGCTTGGAGTGCTGCCCCGGAGAGGGTCGTCGGGGCGGCGCAGCGGCCAGCACCGAGCTAGCCGCTGGCTTTGCCAGCAGCTCTTCCAGCAGCAGCGGCGGCGCTTGGGAGTCCAGTGACTCTCCCGAGCCCTACGAGACTCCGTAGAGGAGTGACGACAGCTACGTGCCCCCGAGCTCTAGCCGGGCCCAGAGCAAGGCCGCAGCCTCCGGCCGCCGCCACTGATCTGGATGGGGTTGGCACCGGCCTCTCGTGGCCCACTTTGATGATGGCGTCGGATGCCCTGGAGCATGTAGATAGAGCTCCTAGGAACTCCCTTCTCTTGTTCCATGCGAGCAATAGAAACGGACCCCGTGGGGGCGTGTAAAGGATCTGTAATGTCTTCTGTTCATATTATCCTTATTATGAAAATTAGTGAGTGCATGTCTTGTTTCGGCTCGGTCTCCCCTTTCCAACCCCACGGCAGCTTGGTGCTCTACACTGACAGGTCCCGGTCCCCAGGCAGGCTGCAGCCGTCGCTGGTATGCCAGGTCACGATGCCGTGGTCAAGGCTAGGAGGGGAGCGGCCCGAGGTCCTGTAAGAGCTCCTGAGGCGCGATGCTCAAGAGGGCCCCTTTAGCGCTCAAGCAACCACCGAGAGGCAGGAAAGGGTGGCGACGTTTCCATAACAAGGCTGCCACAAGTGAGGATCCTATGCTGTAGTACTGGGTCAACCCAGGCACGAGACTTATCTTGGCAGTCCAGAGCTGGTTCCCTGCGTTGCGCCAGACTTGTGCATCGACCATTGTAGGGTAGCTTGGTTAGGCCTGTGCGAGCCTCCCCCTCTTCTCCACACTATCCTGTGTGCTCTGCATCCTCAGGTCTCGGCCCTCGAGCGAGCCCAGCCACCGCTGGTTGCGATGCCGTGGTCAAGGCCAGGGGGTGAGGGCTGGAGAGCCAGTAAGAGCTCCTGAGTCAAGATGCTCATGAGCCCTCCTTTTAACGCGCAAGCGAATCACATGGGAGAAGAAGGAGCCCGTAGTGCCGCCCGCTGTCGTCCTCGGGACGTTCATGCAGGTTAGCACGAGGAGGGACAAAGATTGCCACGATGATTGCCGGCCTGCCACAGGTCGCTCTGCAAGAAGATGAAGGCACCGAGGGCCTGGTGAGGTGGCGTACGTGGGGCGTGCCGCGAGCCAGAGCTCTATCGCTCAGATTTTTCAATGTTGCAGGGACGGACCCGAGCACAAGCGCCATGCCAGTGTGCGTAGCTCCCATGGTGGGTGACAATCAAGCAGGTGATAACCATAGATAGATCATGCATGAAAAGCAAACTAGCTTAGTTAAATGCGAGAACGATACATGCCACTGGGCCAGACCCGAGCGGCCTGGGGATGATGCAGCCCGAGGGGCACCCCCAGCAGAGTAAGCTAAAGACGTAAAAGGATACATACCACATGGACAGGCCCACGCGGCCTGGGAATGATGCAGCCCAGGGGGTGCTCCCAGCCAAATAAACTTGGAAAATTTCACCTGGTTCCGTTGTTGAAGGGGTGTTGGGGTAGTTGAAGATGCAAGGCGAAGGGGTTTTCCTCATGAGCCACCGGGGCCCTAAGCCTTGGGAGGCCCTGAGGGTCCAGGCGGTTCCTCGAGGCCCGTCTCCATCTCTGTCAGGACATCATGATGCATGGCCTCCTAAGCCGCTAGGACGCTCTGCAGGTTGCGCTGGAGGGCTGCTGCCATGCTCGGCAGGCCGAATGGCATGCGAACACAGCTGTGAGGTGGGACCTCACAGCATCGCACGCGCGAATGCCAGAAGAGCTCCTGAGAAGCGGCCCTGTTGAGCCCTAGGATGTCGACGCAGACGCGCAACCCGCCAGCCTCGCCTGGATGTGGAGCTGTGCCAGGTGGGCGGCGGTCGCCGTGCATGGATCTCGCATCCTGCAGCTCCTAAGTGGCCTTGGTGATGAACTCCTAAGCACCGAGCGCTCCTCGCCTGGTGTCCTCCTGAGGGAAACGTGCCGCAAAGCACGCCTCCATGTGGTGCCCGAGCGCCTCCCTCGTGACGTTGGCGAGGTCTGAGGCCCTCCATAAGAGAGCCCCCGAGCCCCGCCCGAGGAGGGCGCTGGGCATGCCTTCCTATGTGAGGGAGGGAGGCGCCCCAGGCGCAGGCTCCGATCCTGATGTTGCACCGCCAGTGACGCCGCTCCCCTGAGGCCCCGTGCGGAGTAGCTTCTTCTTCTTCTTGGGGACGGCCTCGGGAGGGTACGGTGCTCCATTGTTGTCGGGGTCTTCGATTGATGCGGCTTGGAAGGAGCGCTCGAGGGAGCACACTGCATCTCTTTCTTCACAGGGGACGGTGATGATCCCGCCGCTTCCTGGCATCTTGAGGACATTGTAGCCGTGGTGGGTCACCACCATGAACTTGGCTAGGGTCGAATACCCGAGGATGGCATTGTACGGCAGAAGAATGTGGGCAACGTCAAAGTCAATGAGCTCGGTGCGGTAGTTGTCGCGCTGTCCGAAGTTGACAGGGAGGCGGACCTGCCCTATCGGGGTGGTGGAGCCGTCGGTCACTCCTGAGAAGGGCTTGGTAGGCTGAAGCTGATCGTATGGCACTTGGAGGCTGTCGAACGTCTTGATGGACAGGATGTTAAGCCCTGCGCCGCCGTCGATGAGGGTCTTGGTGACTTGCACGTTGTTGATGACGGGTGAGCAGAGCATCGAGACGGCGGCGGCGGTGGCCGCGCACTTGAGCTCGTCCGCCGAGCTGAAAGTGACGGTGCACTTGGACCACCTTAGCGGGCGCGTGGCCTCAAGCCTGGGAAGGGATGCATTCACCTCACGAGCAAACTGCTTGAAGATACACTGAGGCTGGGGCCTGAGCTCCACCCAAGATGCAGGCGATGGCACGCAATTCTTGGAAGCCCCCAGCCCCCTCATCCTGATGGTGGTCGTCGTTCCTTCTTGGTGGTGGCGGTAGCGGAGGAAGTCCAGCATTGCCCTGAGGGCGGTCCTCGTGAGGCTGGTCCCTCCATGCACCCTCACGAGGCTGGTTCTGCCAGCGGTCCTCGCGAGGCCGGTCGCGCTACTCCTAGCGGGGGCGGCAATCGTCCCAGCATCCTTCGCCTCGTCCTCCTCCTCAGCCATAGCCCCGGTCAATGCGCTCGGAGCGTCGACCGAAGCGTCCATCTCGAATGGCCCTGAGCTCTTGATAGTTGTTGGTGTTGTGGCTGTGTACGTTGTGGAAGGCGCAGAATGGTCGGCTGCTCTTGGACGACTAGGGATGGTCCCGACCGCGCTTCGTATCTGGCTCCGCCGCAAGCATGGCCACTCCCTTGCGCTTCATGTCCTTGGCCTTGGCTTTCTTCTCCTCCAGGCCGGTAGCCGGGAGCTCGAGGAGGGAAAGGCGCCCCTCCTCAGCTCTTGCGCACTTGGTCGCCAGGTTGAACAGCTCCAAAGCCGTGCATAGCTCCTCGTGGATGGCGAGCTCTTCTAAACTTGGCTGAAAGACCCGCAGTGTACAATACTCCATTTGCTGCAACCTCTAACATTTACCCCACCACAAATTAAAATATATATTCCTGTCTTGACCAGATGAGCGTGCAAACTAGAATCATCAGGATGAGAGGTAAGGCCAGAAGATTATTTTAATAAAAAAATATAGCATGGAGCCGACCCCAACGATTTTAAGCTTATAGGCATGGTACACACTATCCTAGGCTACTCTACACATGAAACTGCCACACGAGCGTCCGGGCTGCGCTTGGCTCTTCGCCTCTTCGGGAAGTCGAACAATGATGGAGTACTACTTCAGTGGGGGAGTACTACAGTATGCTTAACCATCGACACCGATTGAGCTGTTGCATGTCCACGCATGCGGGAGGGAGAGCGTGTAGCGAACAAAGCTTCTCCTAGTCCTGCCAGCCACCACGCTCATGGGCGAGGGAGGGCGCAGCTTCATTGACTTACAGCTCCTGCCTTTGCATCTATGACAGTGGGCCCAGCAGGTCGATGGCCCACATCATGCAACAAAAACAGAGTGCGGTTAAGCGAAGGTGTAGTAATCAAACTTCTCGGTCTTATGCGAGTTGTGCGACACATCAAAGCACTGCACTCGATATATTTCAATAATTTGCGTTTGCCGATGCATTAATTACAAAGCATGCATGCATGCCGTGACTCTTCTTTTGATACTAGCATGTGTTGATTTAATGCACCTTGAAGTAGTATGAATATGTGAAGGTAAAGCTTTGTAATCCCGGCCCTAATAAAGCGAGAGATGGTTGTGCTTGTGAGGAGGCGAGATCATGCAGAGCGGAGCAGGACCCGCGATGGAGCTCTCTATGGTCTCGATGGACCTCACCTTGCTCCACTGCCCCTTGTGCCTCCACCCCTTGAAGCCTCCAGTGTATGAGGTTCGAATACACCTCCTCCGTACGGCTGATCGAGCAAGGTGCATGTTTCTTGATTGATGTGTTATTTGATTTGTGCAGTGCAAGGGAGGGCACCTGGCTTGCGAGGACTGCCGCGTCGAGCGCCCCGGGAACTAGCGGCAGTGCCAGAAGTGCGAGCGCGGCGGTGGCTTCGACGTGTGGAACATGGCGGTGGACGCCGTCCTCTCCTCGGTGAGGGTGGAGTGCCCACACGAAGGCTATGGGCCCTACGTCACTTACCACAAGCTCGTCGATCACCAGAGCATGTGTCCGCTCGCACCCTACAAATGCCCCGTGCCCGTTTGCGGCTACGAAGGCCCATCGCCGGTGCTCTCCCACCACATCAGCACCGTGCATCCCGTGCCCGTGCATAGGGTCCAGTACGGCAAGGTGCTCCAACTGCAAGTGCCCTTTGTCGAACCACGGCTCTTGCTGTTACATGGAGGAGGGCGGCTGCGCATTTTTCTTGGTCGACAGCGTCTTTGAACATCGCGCCCTATCGCCGTGTGGTCGTCTGCATCGAGCGGGGATCCCCTTTGCCGCACTTTCGTGGCCAAGCTGTGGGCGAACGGCCCTGAGAGAGCAAAGGTAGGGCTGGCGCCGTCATGTGGAAATGGAGGTGACAAGCAGCAAGGATTCGGCAACATCGCCGTGCGAGGCTGACCTTCTTCACAGTTCGCCCAAGCTGCTTTGGCGAGGGGCTAAGCTAGTGTCCTCCACATTTAGATTGACAAGCTCACGTCCTAAATGATTCTCTGATGCCTTCATTTATCTTAGTAATATGCTAATATAGGGGTTAGCTCAGTCTTCTTTAGCTTAAGAGATGGTGGGTTTTGGTGGCGATGCATCAATTACCTCGACATCAGATCAGCAGTGAAAGTAATTTCGAACAGTCGAATGGGTATTTTGTGTCTATTGGATATAAAGATCCTTTGGGTAAGAAGTAACATCTTATGTGCTTTTTTTTTGAAACAGAACATCGATAGTATAATTTTTGTTGACATGCACTAATGTTTTTTATGTTAAATATTTAGTCAAAATTTGGCACAAATTACAAAGGGGACTAATAAACTAGGACGGAGGTAGTACCACACTATATTTAATTGCATACCTGTTCACACCGATCACAACCTAAACGGTTTCCCACTTAGGAGCGTATTAGTTGTACTCAGTTATACATACTACTATGCCAAGATGACTGCACATTCCTAATATGTGCCTCCAATTAATATAGTAGTAGTAGAGTACTTAGTCACGTACTCCAAAACATCACCGGGCATTGCTCGTACAACATTTAGTGGTAGTAAGAGACAAGTGCCTATATGCCACACATGTTCATACTATTTGTGCCTTTCTACTTCACTTACTGCGCTACATTACACAGGTTCGCACGTCCACTAGTGGGTACATGTCCGTCTCGTAGTTCCAGTCCCACGTGTTCTTCATATAGATGGAACGATCCTTTCATGACACGTGCACCATGATGCTAGATGTGTAGCGTGTTGGCAAAAGGATGAACAAAGCTCATGTAAAAAAATAGAGTGGAAGAACATAGATTCCCGACGACCGAGAAGGAGCAAGGAACCTCGTGGTGGAGCATCTACACTCATAATATTGTATATTATTCAGCGATATAAAATCAACCAATCATCTCCATAGTGGACTGGAAGAGTACGAAACACGGCAGCCTAGTGTAGTTACATCATACTAGTACATGGCTAACCCACGTATCACCATATTTCTTGGCTTCCGTGCGACACCTGTCTCCAGTAATCCAGCAGCCCGTATCGCTTCTCCCTCCTCATGTCTCTCAAAGTGCGGCTGGCCGGCATTTTTGCCGTCTATTGAGGTTGGTTAACTCATCACATGTTAGCGACATGCCAAGAGCATTCTAAAAAAAATTCCCTCCACGTTCCGTTTTCAAAAAGAAAAAAATCCTTTCGCGTACGAATTTGACTGTATGCTTTGAGCAACTTGCATGTCCTATACTTCTCCTATTTGGATACTCTAACTTAGCTAGAGGTTATACTAACTCATGACTTACCCTGAACTAACTGAAAGCCAAAGAGGAGTTTGGGTGACAGGGTTAGATTGACAATAAATGCACTTGATGGAGAGAGAAAAGTGATTTTTCAGTGTTCCCAATGAGAACTATCTCCAGTTAGCACCTCTTGGGTGGGATAGTTTTTTTTGGTGGGTTCGGTGCAACTTGCTCCAATTTAAACCCTCATGCTTGGATACTTTAGGGCTATTTGAGCCCCAAGTAGCTAAAACTAACTCTAACCCATGGACCCAAACAGGGCCTATGGCCAGCCTCGACGCGGAGCAGTCGCGTGCACCGGGAAGCGGCGCTCTGTCGGCCGTCGCGCCGCTTCAAAGCCGGCGCCAGTGAGAGGTCGCCTTTGCTCTGGCCGAGCATTAATGCAGCACTGACGCTCCAGGGCGACGCTGACCATTTCACACGGGAAGCGCGCGCTGGCAAGGGAGTATAGGTTTTGAACCGTTTAAGGTGTAGTACTGGTAGTTTGCAAAACTACTCAATTATTGCACTCGGTTTCCTAAGAAATTGTGGTAAAAAATGTTACTCCATAGCCCGCTTCCCTTCTCCTTCCTCTTCCACCGCCCGCACACGTCCGCTAGCACAAAAAGATGCATGCATGACCACTAAAATTTCTAGACTAAAGCGCCGCTCCGGCAGTAGTATGGCGTATATTGTTACCTTCGGCCGGGCCATGGCTACCGGGCGACGGTGACCAGAGAAGAGGCGGCGGGAGGGGAATGAATGCAGCTACTGTTTAGGTTCGCCGTCCGTCTTAAATAAATGCGCATCATCACGTGTACCCGCGGGTGCACAAATTGTAACATACGTTTCTGCTTAAGTGGGCATCCGTGGCGGGGTGTGTGTGAGATTACGAGAGGCAGTGCGTGTGTGCGACTCTACTCTTCGGACATGTACTCAACCTTTTGCATCGGGATATAAGTATAATGGTATTTACTTTAGCTAGTGATTTACGTGGCCATGTTAACGTGGTTGTGTAAAAAAATGTCACTTCCTGCTCGTGATTTGCGTTATATAATTACAATCAAGATGCTCGTGCATTGCACGGAACATCAATATGCATTTTTTTTACAATACACCTGTTGTGATTTACCCATGCTGGAGTAATCGCATGTGTAAAAACTAATGATATTTTGAGATTTTTATCGAAAAACTGGTATCTCGAGAATGTCATCGAAAAAACGAAAGATGAGAGATAAGGTGAGGAGGAGTGGAGCATGGTGGTGACTAGTGGTCGGAATGGGCGGAGGCATGGGGATGGACAGCGCCGGTGGGTGGCAGCGGCCACCATACTAGATTGTTCGAGAGACTTCCTTTTTTAATTTCTCAGCAATGAGGTTGTGGGAGATAAGGATGTGGAGAGAGGTGTGGGTATCTTTTGTAAAATTATCATAGTTTTCCTTATATCCGTCAGATATAGATCAGACGGTCTATATTACAAGATGGCAGGCACACCATCATCGCCAACTCGGTTTTTTATAAGGTTACAGATGATAAGTTTGCTAACTACTAAAGTAAAGTGGAATTTTTCCATGTTATACAAGTAAATTAAGGTGCTTGTTTATCATACGGGTAAGGTTGGATGAAGGGTGGTAGGAACAAATGCTCCGCCTAGAGCATGTGCATGTGAGATGGAGTCTTAGTGTGTGTGTATGTGTTTGTGTGTGTGTGTGTGTGGGTGTGTGTGTGTGTATGTGAGAGAGAGAGAGATGGAGTCTTAGTGTGTGTGTGTGATGGAGTCTTAGTGTGTGTGTGTGTTTGTGTGGGTGGGTGCGTGCGTGTGTGTGTGTGTGTTTGTGTGTGTGTGTGTGCGTGTCGCGGGTCCTCGGTGGCGGATGTAATTTAAGTGTGCATGGCTTCATCATAGAGAGGTGATGTGTATGGCAGAGGCCACCAATGATGGGGTGCGAGAGAGAAAATGCCCGTAGAGAGGGAGAAGGTGTGTGCGTGTGAGAGGAGTCGACATCGAGAGAGCATGTTTGTTCGAGAGACACCGATGAAGACTACTATATATCGATGGTGCATGTAGGCGGGAATTAAACGAAGGGATGGTCTTTTTGGTTTCGGGGATATAGGGGAGGAGTGAGAGGGCGGGGGGTAGCTACAAGGAGATTGTTAAGTGTGAGTGTGTGTTTAAGCCATCCAGGTGGAAGTTATGTGCACACGAAAGAGAAACGATTCGATGTGGCGTTAGGGTTGAGGTAATTAACTATGTATGGAGACATAGAGACCTTGAGCGTGCATGTGTGAGAGGTATACATGTATCGTGGGATGTGTGTGTGTGTGCTAGCGCATGATCGAGATAAAAGAAAGAAGACATAAGTCATAAGATCAACAGCATGGGAGAGACGGATCGGTATGACAATATTCATGCATGTGAGAATGCAGGGAAGAAGGCCCGACAATTGAGCATGTGTTTTTGTCTTTAAGAGATAGCGGCGTGGGCTGGAGCTTGCATCTATGGCAATCAGAGGGAGTGAGGCACAACAATTGTGCAAAAGAGATCAACCTATAAATGAAAGAAGGTTGATGGAGAAACAGATAAATAGAAAGATAAAGAAGCTAGCTAGTGTGCGTTAGAGATAGGAGTCGAGTGGATCAGAAGGCTGAGTTATGGGTGTGGGTGTGAGAGAGATGAAGAAAGGGTGCATGTGACTCACATACAAACAAATATCGGAGAGAAATGAGATCCCGAGAGACGGAGTTTTGTGTTTGCGAGAGAGAAAGATATTTCAAAACGAGAGTGATAGCTAGATAGACATATGAGGGAACGCAAGATATCTCTAGGGAGAGAGTGTGTGTGTGAGCGACATACAAGATAACAGTGGAGAAATATGAGACCCTGGGAGACAGAGTTTGTCTTTGTGTATGAGAAAGAGATATTTAAGAGGAAGAGTCATAGGTTCTCATACCTAAGGAGCGAAAGACATCTCTGTATGAGGGGTGTGCGAGTGGCACACAGGGGAATAGTAGAGAGAAATGAGACCCCGGGAGACAAAGTTTTGTGTTTGTGTGAGAAAAGAGATTCCACATGGAGAATCATAGTTAGAGACACATAGCAGGGAGCGAGATATACTTAGAGAGAGATAGAGTGATGAAAATCGAGGGAGAGAGTACCGTCAGTTTGTTACGAAGATAAAAGATCATTGTCGACATACAGGTAGCACGAGAGATACCTGAGAGACGATGAACGCGTATAGGTCTAGAGAGATAGTCCTATATAAGCATGAGTGATAGTTATATGAGACAAATATCTGGATTAAATGGGATTAAAATATTTAAACTGGAGATCACGACATCGATAATATCATAACACAAATTGGTGTATCAAACATGCATATGCATTTGAATTTGGGGAGACGTGTAATGTTATATAGTTTATCAATATTGGTGATCCATAGATTCTTTAATTAGAAACAATGCATGGTTTATATGAAATTAATGTCTAAACGGGATTACACTACATGTTGCATGTGTGAAACACATTATACATGTTTGAGAAGTAAAAAAACCCCGCATGAAACACACATTAATTGGAGACAGTTAGCGAGGATGCATACATTGGATTTCAACATAAAGTGGTTTCAAATATTTGAAAATCCAAATTGATGGATACAACCTTAAGAATCTGAGATCATGCCATTTGTAAACCATATTTATGTATAAAGGTTGTTGTTCTTTTGAAAGTATATATATATATATATATATATATATATATATATATATATATATATATATATATATATATATATATATAAAAGATGTACATAAATTTTATTCCAATCAAAATGGATACCTTAAAAATAGAATACAAGCGGGATTCAATCAAGTTGGCATAGTAGCGTGCTGCTTGCAAAATTTGAACGAAGCGGGGAAAGTCGCAGTAACCGCTTGAAACCAAAATTTGCAAGATGGAAATTAGTACTGCCTATCCCTGCCACGCAAAGCCTGTCTGCTCGATTTCTATAGGTTTCTATAGGGGTAGGTTTGTAATTTCACTCAAACACGACATAACCGCTTCTCACCCGGATTCATACACGATGGGCACCAAAACACAGTGTGTCCTGGGCCAAAATCGACTCCCTCCCCGATTCATACACGGTGGGCGCCAAAAACAAACTCTCGTCGGCAAATATTCGGTGTATGCATACCGTCCTATCCCCAACCGACTAATATTGCTGTGATGTAGGAAATTTGAAACGGGGGCTAAGTTTGTAAATTTCCTCGCATTTGAGACAAGCGCGCCCTGAAGACATGGTTCCCCCCTTCCTCTCTACCTCCATTTCACCATTCGTACTCCGTGGGCGCCAAAACACCCTATCCACCCCAACCTCCTCCATCCGCCACCCCATCCACCGCCGTCCTCCTCCACCATGCCAGAGCTGATACCCCGACGCCGCCGTCCATTACAAGAGATCGACCTCTCTCATCCACGGCTTTGGACCGAGATCCTTGCATCCCGTCCTCTCACTTTATCCCTGCCGTCGTCCACCTTGTCGGCGCCGCTCCTACGACCATCTCGTCCACCGCACCCCGCCGCCACCGTCTACCCTCCTAGATCTGCTTCCACGCCGCCGACAGCCATCGCTACCGCAGCACCGTCAAATTTTCACCAGATGCATACACGGCGCCGCACCAGAGGCGGTACTCTTTCGTATCTGCTCAACTTATTTACCACCGCAAGAAAATAGATCGCCACTACTTTACTCTGATTTCTTGTCCATCACTTACTTGCTATTTGAAAGCAAATATTGGTTGTGAAGTTGCCTTTGTCCGGTTTGCACGTTTAGATCCGCCATGGCACGCTCAACACTATACTCCCAATGCTTATGGTTTCCCCTTTTATATTCCACACTAGTTAAATCACAGTAGACTAAATTTCAAAATTGGGTCAGTCGATTTTTAGAGCTACTTGAGTTCACGGTGTGAGCGAAGGGGCTCGGTGGGGACAGTGGTTGTGGGGCGGATGTGGGGCCTCGCCAAATGAAGAAAACTTCGGCGGGTGGGGGGTGGGGTGGGGGTGGGGGTTGGGGTGGCCCGGAGGAACACAGAGCGATGGGGGCGGTGGTCCGGCCGGCTGACCCGTCTTGATGTTCTGTATGGGAAGAATCAGAGATGAGGAAGAAGAAGGGTTAGGAGACGTAGGATCTTCATCCAACTGCCTGAAATGGTCGACTGACCCAAATGACAAAAGTCACGCGACTTGCATGCAGACATTGCTTTATATTCAATACCATCATTGTACTTGCTTAGCACTGCTCCTGAATCCATCAAGCTAAATAACGTGCCACTCATAATTCCAAACTTGTTGCTCAAGTACGAATCTGATATTATGCTGATATTACTAAAACAGATAACATTTCATTGGTCAGCTAATGTTCCTACTTTACTTTCGAAAAGCACGTGCACCACATATAGAGAGACAGCAGGGAGTTGCTTTCTTTATGCGCTCTGGTTCATCATGTGTGGGCACTGCACAATGAACATTTTATTATCCAAAATCTGCTTGCTCTTCTTTAGCATGTTCCTGTTCCATTCTTCTTTAATAAGTACTCTCTCCATTCCTAAATACAAGTCTTTGTATAGATTCCACGATGGACTACATATGGAGCAAAATGAGTGAATCTACACTCTAAAATGTATCTGGATACATTTGTATGTGATCCATAGTGGAAATCTCTACCAAGACTTATATTTTGGAACAGAGGGAGTATGATAGTAGTAAAATGAGGGAGTATGAACCTGCTATATCAAGACACAATCCGCAAAATGGGGATAGACCCAACCAAATTTCGCCATAGAAACACTTCCTTTCAAGGGGTAATGCCAGGCCCATATGCCCATTGTATGGGCTCTCTACTGCTAGAAGTTGTGTTCGGCTCATCCGACAACTTCGGCCGCAAAATGTTAACCTTCCACCTCGCCCCATTTACAAGTAGCTATCAAGCACTATTGGGACGCGAAGCTTTCGCCCGCTTTAACGCAATACCGCATTATGCATCTCTTACACTTAAAATGCCCGGTCCACGCGGCATCATCTCGTTAAAAGGAAACATCGAGGGTTCCTCGAGTCTGGAAAATCGTGCGGTTGCCTTGACAGCCACACAATAAACCGGCTTCACCAATAAAAGCACTTAGACAGGTCGTCCAGACCCTGGACACGGCTAGACGAGTCCGGCGTAAACATACAAGGGCTTACTAGACAAATACCCCCGTACAAGGGGCTCCGCAACAAGAGACCATAAAGCTCAATTTTTTTAATTTTTGAATTGTACTTCATTTATTTAATATAACGTACATTTTCGCATGACCTTTTTCAACTAAGTTCCTCTCTTTTACAGATGAACATCGTGCTACACCCGTCCAGGATACGGCACAACGGAGACACAGGCGCAGACGTGCAGTAGGGACCCGTCGCAAGGATTCTTTTCAGATTAAGACCCTGCATAAACCTTTCTCACTGTCTCTTGTTGATACACATCCCCCGGTTTCTTGCTATAACCGAGGAGGAGGCTGGCGTTTTGGCATAGGCCACGTCAGAATTTCGCGCGTACCTGGACACCAGGGGCTCATTACCAAGGGTGATTGTTCGACCCGTTTTCATAAAGACCGAATACCTTAGGGAGTGTTCGGCGTCTCGAGTTAGGCCTTATATGCATCAGCTCCGAATCATGTCTTTGGTCAAATGTTGGGTTTGCCCGGCTCCTGTGTTTTGCTGCCTAATGTTCCGCTCTATCGGCTAATGCGGCACCAGGAGAACTACTGCGATTGTGCCCCGGTTCGGCCAGGCGAGCACCTCAGTAGAGAAAGTCGAAAACTGACTGTCATGATATAGCGTGAGACTGGTCAACCACTCGATGACCGCTGGAATCTTTAGAATTCCTCCACATTGATGAAGGGCGTTTCCGCCCGAGCACATCTGGCGCCCGAATTGGGTGGCCGGTGCCCCTAGGGGCTATATAGTAGCCCCACCGTCGAACTCCTATGGCTAAGTGAAAGTGATAAAGCATTATAGTCCGGTTGCCTAGTTTGCTGCGCTATCACCTCCTTTGTAGGACCAAGGCGTTGCATCAAGTGTGAAAATCGCTTTACGCAAACACCCCGCATTATATGCGTGGGGGCTGAAGCCAAGACTGCCATCTTTCGGGTTATATACACATATACATTAACGGCCGCACAGGAGGTATTTTAATTCTTGAAGGCACAAGTATAAAAAGCTTTTATATTCCATGAAACATTGTTTCACAATAATACATGTTATTGAACATAATATCCTTGAGCCTGCGTCTCTATTAAGCGAGCGCCTGCAGAACTTCACGAAAATAGTGCTCGGCGGTACTCGGCTTCCGTCCGAATCTTGGGATGCAACATCGGTGGCCTTCATCTCCGCCCAGTATGTCTTGACACGGGCAAGAGCCATCCGTGCACCCTCTATGCATGCTGACCGCCTCATTGCTTTGATATGCGGCACCGCACCAAGGAACTGCTGCACCAAGCCAAAATAACTCTTCGGCTCGGGCCTTTTTGGCCAAAAATGAGTCACGACATTCTTCATGGCAAGTCCGGACAACCTATTCAGCTCCGCCCATTCGGCCAAGCGATCGGTTAATGGAAGTGGGCGCTTTCACGGACTCTGAGCTGCGACCAAAAAGCTCCTCCATCTCGTGATCCTTTTGATCTCCGAAGTGTTCGGCCGCGTCCGCGGCACTCGCCGCCAAGTCCAGATAAGCATCCTCACTACTCCACAGCCGGTGTAACTGAGCATATTGAGGATCCGTGAATTTCCTCCGCAGCAGAAAGGGCTTTCCAGCCGCGATATCTCCCGCCTGACGTAGCTCCTCCTTCATAGCTCTCATCGCAGAGCGAGCATCCTTGGCCTTGGTGGTGGCCTTCTTTAGGTCCTCTTGCTCCGCTCGACCTTCTTTTTCAAGAAGCTCGCAGCGGTCGGTAGCATTCTTCAACTTCATGGCCATTTCGGCCATTTCCTTCTTGCTTCGGCAGTGAGCAGCCTGTTCAGCTTTTAGCTCTTCGGCCGCCTTTAAGGCAGCCGCATCACTTTTTCTGGCCTGCTCCTTGGCTCGGGCAAGCTCTGCCCGAAGGTTCTCCATGGCAGTGGCACCATCTGCATCAAGCATACATGTTGTAAGGCACGGGCATCAAGCTCCCTTACCAGGTGTCCGCGGAGAAACCGCATACCTTGTGACTCGTCAAGCCGCTTATTGACAAGCGCGATGTCGGCATCCTCCACGTCAAGTTGCTGCTTTAGTTCGGCAAATTCATCAGTCCGACTAGCCACCGGATGCTCCGCCACCTACATGTGAAGGGCGACATATTATAACCTGGGATTATGATCCTCGTCACGCTGTCATTTTTGACAAACGCATCGAGTCTCAGGGGCTACTATCTACACAGGACGCATCTTATATATGCGGAACCGTCGAAAGGTACATCATTGCACATACCTCAAAACCTGTCAGTAAACTTCTGGCGGCCTCGTACAACCCGCTTTCCGCGGACGAAATTTTTTCAATCACCGTACCCATCAATGCGCGGTGATCCTCTGAGATAGACACTCGCCCGAGCAGACCCTTCAACTCCTCCGACCGTGCCCCAGGAGGTGCCTGACTCGTCTGATGGCCTTTTTCGAAGGTCGGACACTGAGGGCTCTGGGGGGCCCTACGACTACCCTCCACCCTTGCCGGATTCGGAGAAACCCTCCGCGGCGACACCTCAAGATCGTCCGCCTCTCTAGGCGGTACGGCAGGGGGAGGCGTTCCGCTCTCCATCATCTCCGGACGAAGATCCCCTGAAGACGAGCTCTGCTGAGAAGGGCTGAGATCCGAACTACAAGGTAAAATTTTCGTCATCTTCAGAAACAAAACAAGGATCTCTCTTATTTTAGAAAAAACTCCCCTCTCTACTTACGGCTCGCTGGAGGGCTGATCTCCTTGGGGAAATAATGCGGCCGGGGCATCTTCCGGCGCAGGACCCTCTGGCGAAGATTTCTTCCCGCGCTTTGAGGCCTTGGTCTCCGGATCTTCAGAGCCTGTCGTCTTCTCCCCTTGGATGGAGGGATTCTCGATCCCTCCTTGCTTGATAACCTCCTTCACGGAGGCAGTAGCTTCCTTGTTTCCCCCTTCGCCTTCTTTTAAAGGCGCAACCTCCAGCATCTTGGTTAACACGGGATCCGGCGTGGTCTCAGGGAGGGAGGCCGGACACCTGATCAGTTTTGCTTTCGCTATCCACTCCTGTTTAAGGGACAACTCTTTTAAGGGCAAGTTTATGATAAATATCTCGGATAGCGTGTCCGGTGCAGGACTACTTACTTGAGCATCCGGGCGATTGCAGCTCAGACATGCGTCCTCGGTCAAGTCCGGACACATTGCTTGTGATCCGAAGAACAATTTGTCCATCTCCACGGGCGTTGCACCCACAAAATGTTGGAGAGCTCGTGGTCCCTCCGGATTGAACTCCCACAGGCGGAGGGGGTGATGTTTGCAGGGCAGGATGCGATGAATCAGCATGACCTACGCTACTACGACCAGATTGATCTCTCTCTCTAGGAGATCTCGAATACGGCCCTGCAACAAGGGCATGTCCTTGGACGACCCCCAGTCAAGCCCTTCATTGACCCATGACGCCAGCCGCGGTGGAGGACCTGAGCGAAAGGCAGGTGGCGCCACCCATTTGGTGCCCCTAGGAGCCGTGATGTAAAACCACTCTTGTTGCCATAGACTGAGCTCCTCTTGAAAAGAGCCCTCGGGCCATGGAGCGTAAGCATTTTTGCTTATAACAGCCCCTCCGCACTCTGCCTGTTGCCCCTTGATCATCTTCGGCTCCACCTTGAAGGTCTTGAGCCACAATCCGAAGTGAGGGATAATGTGGAGGAATGCTTCGCATACGATGATGAACGATGAGATGTGGAGGATGGACTCCGGATCCAAGTCGTGAAATTCCAGCCCGTAATAAAACATGAGCCCCCTCACGAAGGGGTCCGTCGGGAAGCCTAGCCCCCGTAGGAAGTGAGACGCGAACACCATGCTTTCACCGGGCTGGGGAGAGGGAATAACCTGCATTTGGGCAGGCAGCCTATGTGAGATTTCGCCGGTTAGATAACTGGCATCTCTTAGCTTTAGGACGTCTTCCTCCATGACGGAGGAAGGCATCCACCGGCCTTGAAGGTCGGAGCCGGACATCATCGAAGGTCCGAAGCGCCTGAATCTGGAGCTTTGAGTGTTGGGACTCGAAGCAAGGGGCGGATTCGATTGAGATTGAGAAAGAAGAGCGGGGCCTTGGTCTCTTTATAAAGAGGTTGAATACCAGGAGCCCTCCCCGTGATCGTTCGGGACTCGCCTTCGATAGAGGCGTGCCAATGGGCACGATGGGTTACCCAAGCCCGTATTAATGAGAATCCGGAATAAGGGACACGATCTACTGCTTTGACAAGGCGTGCCAAGAAACCGCCTCGCTAAGCGCGTTGAGGTGGGACAGTAAAATGAATCTGAATAAAGGATTGGCCGTGGTGTGATGTCACGCCCGGAATACGTCGGCAGATTGAACTTGTGTAAATGTTATTCTCTCTGCGGTGGTATGTGGAACTTATTTTGCGAGCGGACACTATCCTTGTGTTCAAAATCTTCTATGAGGTATTCGGAGGAGGAGCCCGCCTTGCAATTCAAGACAACATGCGTGCGGACTAAATCGTCATTGAAGCCTGGTTCAGGGAGCTCTTGAGGAGTCTGGATTAGGGCATGTCCGGATAGCCGGACTATAACCTTTGGCCAGACTCCTGGACTATGAAGATACAAGATTGAAGACTTCGTCCCGTGTCCGGATGGGACTTTCCTTGGCGTGGAAGGCAAGCTTGGGGATATGGATATGTAGATCTCCTACCATTGTAACCGACTCTGTGTGACCCTAACCCTCTTCGGTGCCTATATAAACCGGAGGGTTTTAGTCCGTAGGACGAACAACAATCATACCATAGGCTAGCTTCTAGGGTTTAGCCTCTCTGATCTCGTGGTAGATCTACTCTTATACTACCCATATCATCAATATTAATCAAGCAGGAGTAGGGTTTTACCTCCATCGAGAGGGCCCGAAACTGGGTAAAAACATCGTGTCCCTTGTCTCCTGTTACCATCCGCCTAGACGCATAGTTCGGGACCCCCTACCCGAGATCCGCCGGTTTTGACACCGACACCCCTCCTTATATATGTTGAAGGGGCGGGTTACATGTAGAGTCCAACTCAGATTAAGACTTAAACTATTCTAACTTCTCTTCATGGGCTTTATAAAGTCTCGGGCTTCATAACTCCAGGCGGCTCTGTCTGCCGAGTTATGACTGTCAACCAGTTACCACTGTCTGCCGGGTTATGACTGTCAACCAGTTATCACTGTCTGCCGGGTTATGACTATCTGTCGGATTTTGGGTTCCGGCAGACCCTTGAGGTTCGAACACTGGGGTGCGCGCGGAGATCTCGCCCTCTACCTACCTGCACCCCGCCGCCTCGCTTGGATCTAAACTACGAAAGGAACAACACAAGAGACGCAAGGTTTATACAAGTTCGGGCCACCATTGTGGTGTAATACCCTACTCTAGTTTGTGGTGTGGTGGATTGCCTCTTGGGCTGATGGTGATGAACAATACAAGGAAGAACAGCCTCGCGAGGGTCTGGTCTTGGCCGGGGCGATGAACTGCTTGGAGGAGTTCAGTCGCTCTCTCTCTCTCTCTCTCTCTCTCTCTCTCTAGATTGCTTGGCCTCTAGCTCTGTTCTCGATCCCGGATACCGCTCTCTCTTGGATTCCGGATCAAGCTCTCTCTACCCTGTGGGAGGCTAGTCCTATTTATAGGCGAAGGCCCTGGGCCTCTTCCCAAATATTGAGCGGGAAGGGCACCAACAATTGGCCATTTTGAAGGGGAAGATCTAGTACACTTATCCTGACTAAAGTTGGTCCTCGCTTTGCCAAAGGCTCGGTGGTGGCCTTTGCTTGGGCTCCACAATGACTTCCTTCCTGCCGTTGGGCTGGTCTTGGTCTTGTTGCACGAAATGGATGCCTTTGCTTGATGCTCTCTTGCGCTTACTCCTTTGCACCAAAGAGGAAAGGAGGAGACTGCGCGGGCTGGCGCCCGCCTGGCGCCCTTGGTCGTCATGGCTTGCATCATGGGCAGCTCGTGAGGTACCCCACCTTGATCTCTCCGCCTCCTCGCGAGCCAGCCTGATGAGGCCGTGCCTGCTTGAGCTTGTGTTGATGAAGATGGGTCGTGATGGGGCCCCCTTTGAGCCACGCCAGGGCATGAGCGAGCAAGTCTGGGACCCCATTCCCGAGCATGTGATAGCCCCAGGCCCAAAGCGCGCCGGACTTGGCGGCGGAGAGGAGCGAAGGGCAAGTCTGACGCCATGGGCCCTAACAGCCTGCGGCCTTGGGCACCACGTGGCGGTTTATTGGACGTGGGTGCCTCCACTTCCCCACGATGCCTCGGCAACTGCATGAATTGACAAGTCCCTGCATGCAAAGCGGGTTATGATTACCTGCGATCGTGGAGGTCGGCGGTTGGCCTCCCCTGGCTTTAAGTACGGAACCGTGAGCGCTCCTCTGGTCCGTTTCTGCTTGCTTCTCCTTCTTCCCGGTCCTTGCTCCGTCTTGCTGCAATGGCTCCGATCCGCCGGTTCTCCGCAGCAGAAAAGGGAAAGGCTCCCCGAGAGGGTCCAGACCGCTTCCGCCAAGAAAAGCGGCTAGCCCTCTACCATCGGAATGAGGGTGCCCACCAGTGGTGTTGAGGCCTGGTGCGGCGGCCACCATCGGGGTTCCCGCTTCCCTTATGCGCCCACATCGAGGCTCTGAAGGAGTTGATGCCGAGCGCCACAGGCGGCGCCGCCGTCGGTGCGGCGGGTCATGAAGGTGCGTGTCGTTCCCCACAGGTCCACGCCGAGGCTCCTCCCAAGGTTCGTTCTCCACGCCGCCATGTCTCCTCGGTCTTGGATTCGCCTTCCTCCTTCTTCGCCTCTGCGATTCAGCGGGAGGGTCCTTGGAGCTCTGCTGCAACGCCGCTGCGGCACCCTTGCGACAGGGCGGAGGTTGCGGTCGTTGCCCAGGCGAGTCTTCATGACTCAAGGCTGGGGCCGAGATCGCACGGGTCTGCAGGACAAGGGGCGCCCTCGCGATCCACCTGGAGTAGGATGGCGCTTCGGTCATGCTCTTCAAGGTCTTCGATGCGGAAGGGCGCCGGCTGGAGTGCTGCCCCGGGAGAGGTGATCGAGGCTCTGTCGCGGCGAGGGCTAGGCTCACCGACCGCTCCCTCGGTAGCTCCTCAGGCGGTGGAGGCGTCGGAGGATCCAGCGACTCCGCCGAGCTCTTCACGACTCCGGAGACGATCGACGACAGCTATGAGCCCGCGAGCCTGCGCCGCTCTCAGAGCAGGGCGGGTTTGGCAGGCCGTCGCCGCCTCTGATCTGGATGGGGTTGGCGCTGGTGCCACTGTTGATGATGGCGTCTTTTGCAGCGGCGCGTGTAGGTAGCGTTCTTTAGGATCTTCTCCCTACGAGGAATCAAAAGCGCGCCCCGTGGGGGCTTGTAAGGTGCCTGTGGTCCTGTTTGTTAATATGATCCTTGTCGTGAAGCAGTGCGAGTTGCTCATTCCGTCTTAGCTCAGTTCTCCCTTTCGGACCTTGCGAGGGCTCGACGCTCTGCGCCAACAGGTCCTAGTCCCAAGGCAGGCTTCAGCCGTCGCTGGTATGCCAGGTCGTGATGCCGTGGTCAAGGCCAGGAGGTGAGCGGCCCGAGGTCCGGTAAGAGCCCCTGAGTCGCGATGCTCAAGAGGTCCCCCTTAGCGCTCAAGCAGCCATCGTTCGGTGAGAAAGGAGAGCGACATTGCTAACACGGGATTGCGTTGGGTGAGGGGACGGTGCCGTGTTAGTTAGTGCTTCCGGGGGTTGACTTATCTCGAGAATTAGGAGCCGATTCCTGGTGTGTTGCGGGTCCGTGCATCGGCGGCGAGTCGCTTGGCGAGGTCTCGCGTGTCCCTCCATCTCGCCTTTGCTCCCCTTTCGCTCTCGTCCTCGGGTCCGGCCCTCGGCGAGTCTCAGCCGTCGCTGGTATGCCGGTCGCGATGCCGTGGTCAAGGCCGAAGGGTGAGGGCTGGAGATCGATAGGAGCCATGAGTCGCGATGCTCGGGCACCCCGTTTAACGTGCAAGCGGTTGGCGCGGATGAGAGTGAAGGAGACACCGTGGGGCCTCGCTTTGATGCTGCTCCTTGAAGAGATCCTGCAGGCTCATCACGGAAAGAGCGAAGTTCGCCGTGACAACCGGCAGTCAGCCGTTAGTTGCCCCGGAGGTGGTGACGAAACACTTGAAAACTTGCGAGGTGGCGCTATCGGGGCTGCCGCGCCGAGCTCAGCCATTCAGGTTTGTCGGCATTGCAGGGACGGACCCATGCGCAAGCGTCGTGCCGTTAGGGAGTAGCTCCATCAGTTGGTGTCAGTTGAGAGGGCGACTAGGTCAAGCATGTTAATCACGAAGGAGCATGTCCATTTAGATAAGCGCAAAGAAGATGAACATCGCCGGGTCGGACCCGAGCGACCTGGGGATGATGCAGCCCGAGGGGCGCCCCCAACAAGATAAGCTAGGAGCGTGAAGTAAAGGGATACCGCCGCGGGGGCGGACCCACGCGGCACAGGAATAATGCAGCCCTGGGGGCGCTCCCAGCTGGAAATGAAACTTGAAAGATGTCACCTGATAGCGTTGAAGACGAAAGGGTGTTGGTGCAGCAAACTCGGTGGGCTGCGGGAGCCGATCCTCACGAGCCCCCGGGCTCAGGGGCCTCGGGAGGCTCGGGAGGCGCTGGTGGCTCCTCGTGGACCATCTCCATCTCTGCCAGGGCTGCGGAACGCCTGGCCTCTTGAGCCTCCAGGATGCTCCTCATGAGGCGCTGGCGCGTGGCAGCCGCGTTCGTCAAGCCGTAAGGCATGCGAACGTAGCTGTGGGGTGGACCTTCGTAGTGCCCCATGTGAGAGGGCCAGAGGCGCTCCTGAGAGGCGGCTCGGCTGAGCCCTGGTATGTCGATGCAGACGTGCAGCCCACCATCCTCGCCTGGATGGGGAGCTACGGCAGGTCAGCGGCGGCTGCCACTCATGACTCTTGACTCCTGCAGCTCCTGAATGATCTTGCTGATGAACTCCTGAGGGTTTGGCCCTCCTTGCCCTGCTCCTTCTTGAGGGAAACGTACTTCGAAACACGCCTCCAAGTGGTGCCCAAGCGCCTTCCTCGTGACCTTGGCAAGGTCGGTGGCCCTCCAGGGGGGAGCCCCCGAGCCCTGCCTGAGGAGGGCGCCGGGCGCGCTTTCCTATGTGATAGAAGGAGGTTCCCCCTGAGCAGGCGTGGACCCTGAGTGGCCTGTCTCCTGAGGGGCCGGGCTGGACGATGTCTTCTTCTTCTTGGGGGCAGTCTCGGGAAGCCTCCTGCTTCCACGATCCGTGTCTTCCAGTGATGCGGCCTGAAAGGCTCGCTCCAGGGAGCACACCGCGTCTTTCTCTTCGCAGGGCACCCTGATGACTCCGCCACTTCCTGGCATCTTGAGGACGTTGTAGCCGTGGTGGTTTCTGACCATGAACAGCCAGCGCTGGGTACCCGAGGATGGCGTTGTATGGCAGGCGAATGTGGGCGACGTCGAAGTCGATGAGCTCGGTGCGGTAGTTGTCGCGCGCGTCGAAGGTGACAGGGAGGCGAACCTGCCCAATCGGGACCGTGGAGCCGCCGGTGACCCCAGAGAAAGGCTTGGTCGGCTGAAGCTGATTGTAAGGCACTTGGAGATTGTTGAACGTTTCCACAGACAGGACGTTGAGCCCTGCCCCGCCATCGATGAGGGTCTTGGTGACTAGCACGTTGCTGATGATTGGGGCGCAAAGCATCGGGAGGACTCCGGCTGTGGCCGCACACTTGAGCTGATCCGCTGAACTGAACGTGATGGCGCACGCCAACCACCTGAGGGGGCATGTGGCTTCAAGCTTGGGGAGGACTGCATTCACTTCGCGGGCGAACTGCTTGAAGATGCGTTGAGAGGCTGGGGCTTGAGCTCCGCCCGGATCTGCGAGCAATCGGCGCGGCTCCCAGGAAGCCCCTAGCCCCGCCGTCCCGATGATGGTGCGTCATTTCTCCTTGGCTGCGGTGGCAGAGGAGGGAGGCCTGCGTTGCCTTGCGGGCGATCCTCGCAAGGCTGATCCCTCCAGCCTCCCTCACGAGGCGGGTCCCGCCAGCGATCCTCGCGAGGTTGGTCGCGCCACCCTTGGCGAGGGCCGCGGTCTTCCCAGCGTCCTGCGTTCCTTCCTCCTCCTCGGCCGTAGCCCGGTCGCTGCGGTCGGGACGTCGGCCGATCCTCCCTTCTCGCACGGCTCGGAGCTCTTGACATTCGTTGGGGTTGTGGGTGTGGAGGTCGTGGTACATGCAGTACCGGCTGCCCTTGGAAGACTCGAGCTGATCTCTGCCCCGCTTGGTGTCCGGTTCTTACGCGAGCACGGCAGCCCCCTTGCGCTTCACATCCTTGGCCTTGGGTTTCTTCTCTTCTGGGTCTGCGGCAGGCAGCTCGAGGAGGAGAGCGCCCTTCCTCGACCTGGCGCGCTTGGTCGCCAAGTTGAACAGCTCCAAGGAAGTGCAAAAGTCTTCATGCATCGCCAACTCCTCCTTCATCTTGACGTTGTGCACACCGTCGGAGAAGGCGGAGATGATGGCCTCCTCGGTCACCTTGGGAATCTTGAGGCGTGCGTTGTTGAAGCGCTGAATGTATTTCTCAGGGTCTCCCCAGTTGCTGCTTGATCTTGGCGCATGTCGCTCCTGGCGGGGTGGCGGTCGCGAGTACCTTGGAAGTTGGCGATGAAGCGGGTGCGCATCTTGTCCTAGGAGGAGATCGTGCCTGGAGCCAGGTTCAGGAGCCAGGTGCGGGCCCCATCCTTGAGCGCCATGGGAAACCAGTTCGCCATGACCTTCTCGTCTCCGTTGGCGGTTTTAATGCCCAGCTCGTAGAGCTGGAGGAACTCTGCGGGGTCGGCCGTACCGTCAGAGCGAGGAGGCAGGTCTGGCTTGAACTTGTCGGGCCACGCGACGCTGCGCAGCTCGGTGGTGAAGGCACGGCAGCCTGCCGTGGCCACGGGAGGCCTTGGGTGACGAAGAGCTTGGTCTTGCGGGTCCCCATGCGCTGCAGCTGGGAGCAGCGTGGGGTCTTGACGTGCTGGAGCAGGAGCATGGTCGCGACGAGCTGGAGCGGGGAGCACTCGGGCAGCTTCTTGCGGGCGAGGGACTTCCGCCAGCTCTGCTCTTGCCTTGCAGCGGGCGCCGGACGGAGCGGGTTCCGCCACACCACGCAGCCTTGGGGCTGGGCGCCTTCTTGAGGGGAGGCGGCCGAGGCGCCCGAGCTTCATCGCCGCGCAGGGCGGGCATGGTGCAGCGGGGCGGGACGGCGCTGGGGAGCCCCCTGCGGCGCGGACGAGCTCGGCGACGCGGTCGAGCCACTCTTTGTAGACGTCGTCGACTGGACGGTAGTGCAGGAGCTCGTTTGCCGCGATGAGCGCAGCTCGAGCCTCCATCGACGCACGGAATGCGCGAGACGAAGAACCAGCCGGGGCGAGTGAGGGGGTAGCAGTGCGGCCGTCTTGCCTCACGGAAGGATGCTGGGACGATGCTTGCTGCTCATTCCCCGCCGGGCCGATGGCGGCGTTGACGGCAGCGACGGGAACGAAGAGGGCGCCCGCCGACGGGAGCCGTCTGGCACGCGAAGCGAGAGCGGCTCGGCGCTTCGGCGCTGGCCAGCGAGTCGACATGGATGCGGTGGTCGACGGAGAACAAGGCGGCGGAAGACGAATTCCGGCGCACCCCTACCTGGCGCACCAAATGTCAAATTTCGGGTTCCGACAGACTCTTGAGGTTCGAACACTGGGGTGCGCGCGGAGATCTCGCCCTCTACCTACCTGCACCCCGCCGCCTCACTTGCATCTAAACTACAAAAGGAACAACACAAGAGACGCAAGGTTTATACTAGTTCGGGCCACCATTGTGGTGTAATACCCTACTCTAGTTTGTGGTGTGGTGGATTGCCTCTTGGGCTGATGGTGATGAACAATACAAGGAAGAACAGCCTCGCGAGGGTCTGTTCTTGGCCGGGGCGATGAACTGCTTGGAGGAGTTCAGTCGCTCTCTCTCTCTCTCTCTCTCTCTCTCTCTCTCTCTCTCTCTCTCTCTCTCTCTCTCTCTAGATTGCTTGGACTCTAGCTCTGTTCTGGATCCCGGATCCCGCTCTCTCCTGGATTCCAGATCAAGCTCTCTCTACCCTGTGGGAGGCTAGTCCTATTTATAGGCGAAGGCCCTGGGCCTCTTCCCAAATATTGAGCGGGAAGGGCGCCAACAATTGGCCATTTTGAAGGGGAACATCTAGTACACTTATCCTGACTAAAGTTGGTCCTCGCTTTGTCAAAGGCTCGTGGTGGCCTCGCTTGGGCTCCACAATGACTTCCTTCCTGCCATTGGGCTGATCTTAGTCTTGTTGCACCGAAATGGATGCCTTTGCTTGATGTTCTCGCATGCGCTTGCTCCCTTTGCACCAAAGAGGAAAGGAGGACACTGCACGGGCTGGCGCCCGCCTGGCGCCCTTGGTCGTCATGGCTTGCGTCATGGGCACCTCGTGAGGTACCCCGCCTTGATCTCTCCGCCTCCTCGCGAGCCAGCCTGTGAGGCCGTGCCAGAGGAAGCTCCCTGTCGTCCGCCCTGCGAGGCTTGGCCCCTCGCGAGGGTCTTGAGCTTGTGTTGATGAAGATGGGCCGTGATGGGCCCCCCTTTGAGCCACGCCGCAGGCCGCAGGCAGGCAAGTCTGGGGACCCCCGTTCCCAGAACACCGACACTATCAACCAGTTATGATTGTCTGCCGGTTTATGATGGTCTGCCGGGTTATGACTTCCTGCTGGTTTATGATTGTCTGCTGGGTTATGACTTAACTCCTGTCAGGTTATCATCTGACTTAACACCTATCGGGTTAACATCTGACTTAACATCTGCCGGTTTACCACCTGCCGGTTTACCATCTGTCTTAGCCATCTGTCTTAACTGTCTGTCTTAACTGTCTACCTTAATTGTCTGCCGGTTTACCAAGTCCCAGCTGGTTTATAACTCCGGCTGGGTCATACCGTGGGGTATATCCCCGACAACCGCCATCTGCTTAGTTTACTCATCATATATGTTCGAGATGCCATGCCCATCCATTATCAATACATATTCCATCTGTCGCCATACCATGTTTTTCCACACAAATGTTGTTCTTGTGCATCATACATCAAAAAGGAAGAGGGTGATTGCCGAACCTGAAGGAGCACCAGCAAAGTCCTTGAAAAACATGGTTGTGCCGGAGAAATCAGACAACACCCCACTTATATCGGCTGTACAACCCGTGACACAAAACATAGGACCAACTCCAACAAAGTACCCACACTGGCCACACCACTAGTCCCACCACATAGGACCTGCACTCCAGGAAAAGGTATGCCGATTTTAGTTGCCATAGCACCGGCCGTACCACAGAAAGTCCCACTCCAACAAAAAGTACAGCAAGTCCACCGGCCGAAGACCTATCCCAACTGTAGAGACGGCCAATTCCTGCAGATTGGAACCCCATTCCAGTTATTCCCAGTTTAAAAGACAATGTTTTCAATGTTTTTAGGGTCAACGTGCATATATTACCATCATGGGAAGATTATAGTGAAGACAAACACCATTTTCACATCTTCCTGTCGCACTTACGTGTAAGTGCTATTATTCATGGTGATTATTTTCCTGTTTTCTGCTAATTGAACACATCAATGCTTTACATTACATTGTCTTAAGTGGGCAACGGTCAATCTGGATAGTCATGACGAGCAAAGCTTGCTTGTGCTTTTCAAGGAAGCATTGCAGCAGTATCGGTGTTACCTGAGGAAATCACACTTTGATGGCAAGTCTATAAACAAATTTCCGGTGAAGTCTCCTGTGCTATAAATTTATAAGACATTGAATGGAAAAACCTTGTTATGCACTGGCCTTGTTCCCAGGATGAGGTACTGTCTATGAAATCCCATGAAAATTTGAACTTCTACTTTTCCGCATGTGCTTAACGGATCTTTTTTGCAGGAAATCTGCTCGAAGAAGAATTCCGGTTTGAAAAGAACGACAGGATATCGCAAATATGCTGCCCGCTGCTTTGCTCTTGTTAGTACATGTTGTCCTCTATCATTGTACTTGCATACATACCTGGTTCATTATGTGACAGCAGTATGCATGATAGCTTGCTTATCAATTGTTCGCCCCAAATTATCTGATCTATATAAATGGTTACATCAGTGTAGAAATATCCAATGCCAATGAAATTTTTTAGCTCTGCATTGTTCTTGTATGTACTTGCTATCCTTTATCAGTGTACTTATATTGACAGGTAGTGGTTCATGTACCATCACTATGCAGCTTATTTTCCTTTGCACTCCATTTTCTACACATCAGATCTATGTTTACTCTTACCATAAGGTTGGATAACAGCGATGGTACTGAAGAAGCTTAGCTGTGCATTGCTCTTGGCTGTACCTTTTGCCTATATTGCTGTACTTACATTTATAGCTACTTGGTTATGTAGAATTACTCTTTATCTTATCTTAAATATTCTCCATTTTTCTTATATTATCACATCTATATTTACTCTTAACAAAATGTAGAATAAAGGCAATGCTTATGAAGAAGATTCTGTGGTGAACTTCTTGAATTGCCCCCCCCCATCAGCATGGACAATGGGCTTTATAGAGCCTGTATTCACCAATAATGTAAGTTTGTCCTTGAGGGAGTCCTCGATTAGGGGGTGTCCAGATAGCCGGACTATAACCTTTGGCCGGACTCCTGGACTATGAAGATACAAGATTGAAGACTTCGTCCCGTGTCCGGATGGGACTTTCCTTGGCATGGAAGGCAAGCTTGGCGATACGGATATGTAGATCTCCTACCATTGTAACGGACTCTGTGTAACCCTAACCCTCTTGGTGCCTATATAAACCGGAGGGTTTTAGTCCGTGGGGATCTAACAACAATCATACCATAGGCTAGCTTCTAGGGTTTAGCCTCTCGATCTCGTGGTAGATCTACTATTGTACTACCCATATCATCAATATTAATCAAGCGGGAGTAGGGTTTTACCTCCATCGAGAGGGCCCAACCTAGGTAAAAACATCGTTTCCCTTGTCTCCTGTTACCATCCGCCTAGACGCATAGTTCGGGACCCCCTACCCGAGATCCACCGGTTTTGACACTGACATTGGTGCTTTCATTGAGAGTTCCTCTGTGTCGTCATATTTAGGCCCGATGGCTCCTTCGATCATCAACAACGATGCGGTCCAGGTGAGACTTTTCTCCTGGACAGATCTTCAGATTCGACGGCTTTGCACTCGCGGGCAATTAAGCAGGCCATCTGGAGCAGATTGAAAGCTACACCCCTGGCCATCAGGTCAGATTTGGAAGTTTGAACTACACGGCTGACGTCTGCGGAGACTTGATCTTCGACGGGTTCGAGCCACAACCGAGCGCGCCGCACTGTCATGATGGACATGATCTAGCTCTGCCGCCGAACAGTGCCCTGGAGGCCACACCCGTGTCCGCTCCGACCCCTAGCTCAGCGCCGACTGCGCCAATGGAGGACGGGTGGCTGGACACCGCCTCGGGGGCTGCAATTTCTACGGCGATCGAGCCGAACACCAGCCTTGTCCTCTGCGAAGCTCGCGACTCCAAGGTGTCGGACTAGAACCTTTCGCGCCCCGGCCGATCGAATCCGATTGGGCGCCGATCATGGAGTTTGCCGCCGCGGACATCTTTCAGCACTCGCCCTTCGGCGACATTCTGAATTCACTAAAGTCTCTCTCTTTATCAGGAGAGCCCTGGCCGGACTATGGTCAACAAGGTTGGGATGCGGATGATGAAGAAATTCAAAGCCCACCCACCACCCACTTCGTAGCCACTGTCGATGATTTAACCGACATGCTCGACTTCGACTCCAAAGACATCGACGGTATGGACGACGATGTAGGAGACGAACAGGAACAAGTGCCTATAGGGCACTGGACAACCACCTCATCTCACGATGTATACATGGTGGACACACCTAAAAGAAACGACGACGAGGAACAAAGGGACGCAACGAGGGATCGTTCCCTTGAAAAGCAGTCAAAGCGGCGGCATAAGCACTGCTCTAAACCCCAGCTCGACAAAGACAGCAGCCATACAGACCCAACCACAGAGCAGGGCGAACCGGTGGACGACAAACATGCCATCGAGCAACTGTCCGAACAGGGCAACTTGGATAAACAAACCGAACAACCCATCCCCGGCGAAGATAACAGTCCGGACGACCTCGCGCCGGACAAGTTGCTGGAGCAGAAGAACCTCCACAAAAGGCTAGTCGCCACTGAAAAAGCAGAAGCGAAAGCTCAAAACAGCGGAAGATGCACTCAGAATTAGATGGAGCAAAGTACTCAACACCGATGACAAATACGGTGACAGTCGCCACACAAAGAGCTATCCGAAGCGAAAATTACTGTCGGAATTTGATGAGGAGGCCTTAGAGCCCCCGCAATCAAAAAATAAGGAAGCCACCCGGTCGGATAAACAACCCCATGGCCAACATAGAGCGGCGAATGGCGCCGCACACAAGCCGGCACGCGATCCACACAAGGATTCACATCAAAAAGATGGCCCAGCCAGATCTATCTATGGGCCAAGAAAGCAATCTCTATTAAGCAATGCAACGCAACAAGTATCCGAACATCACGGCACACCCAAATATAGGGGTGCCGCACACCCCCTATGTTTCACCGATGAGGTGCTGGACCATGAATTTACAGCGGGATTCAAGCCCGTAAACATAGAGGCATACGACGGAACAACAGACCCTGGAGTCTGGATTGAGGATTATATCCTCCACATACACATGGCTAGAGGAGATGACCTACACGCCATAAAATACTTACCCCTCAAGCTCAAATGGCCAGCTCGGCATTGGTTTAAAAGCCTTCTCGAAAACACCATTGGAAGTTGGGAAGAGCTCGAGGATGCTTTTCGGGCAAATTTTCAAGGGACCTATATCCGACCTCCGGATGCAGACGATTTAAGTCATATAACTCAACAACTCGGGGAGTCAGCCCGGAAATTCTGGAACAGATTTCTTACTAAAAAGAACCAGATAGTCGACTGTCCGGACGCCGAAGCCTTAGCAGCTTTCAAAAATAGCGTTCGAGACGAATGGCTCGCCAGGCACCTCGGCCAAGAAAATCCAAGAACAATGGCCGCATTAACAAGCCTCATGACCCGCTTTTGCGCAGGAGAGGATAGCTGGTTGGCAAGATGCAGTACCATGACCCAAGTACATCCGAAATGAGGATGGAACGGAAACCGCGACGCAGCAAGGACCAGCACGGACCAAGGAAACAGCCGAAGAAACACGACGACCAACGCCCGAATTCAAAAGCTCGGCAGAATCAGAAAAAGCTACCCTCAAGGATAACAGGACGAGCTATCTAACCTAAACAAAATCTTGGACAAGATATGCCAAATCCACAGTACTCCGGGAAGCACGCAAACCATACCCACAGAGATTGTTGGGTCTTCAAGCAATCCGCAAACTCAACGCCAAACACAAGGTGCTCGACACACCAGCGAGGACGATGACGAACCCCACAAGCGAGCACCAAAAACAAAAGAATTTCCCACAAGAAGTCAAAACAGTAAACTCACTTCACGTGAAAAAGGGAAAAGCAGAGTGGCGCCTATAGAGATATCGCCATACGGCCTATCCTGAGGAGTCCCGCCACCGGTTGTCAAAACCAATCACCTTCACCATCAGGATTACTCTAGAAGTATCCGGACGCAGAGCTGGACTGCCTTGATATTAGATCCGATAATTGGCGGACTCCACTTTACACAAGTCCTAATGGACGGCGATGATCTAAACCTTCTATATCGGACACAGTCCGCAAAATGGGGATAGACCCAACAAAAATTCGCCATAGCAACACTTCCTTTCAAGGGTAACGCCAGCCCAGATGCCCATTATGCGGGTTCTCTCTGCTAGAAGTTATGTTCGCTCCCGACAACTTCCGCCGCAAAAGCTAACCTTCCACATCGCCCCATTTACAAGTAGCAATCAAGCACTCTTGGGGCTTGAAGCTTTCGCCGCTTTAGCGCAATACCGCATTATTCATCTCTTACGCTTAAAATGCCCGGTCCATGAGCATCATCTCATTAAAGGGAAATATCGAGTGTTCCTTGGCGCGGAAGATCAGCGGCTGCCTTGACATGCACACACTAAACCGGCTTCACTAATCAAAGCACCTAAACAGGTCGTTCGGACCCGGACATGGCTAGACGAGTCCGGCGTAAACATCTAAGGGCTTACTAGCCGCATACCCGATACAAGGGCTCCATGCATGTACAACAAGAGACAACAAAACTCAATTTTACCCATTTTTTGAATTATACTTGGTTTATTTAATATAACATACATTTTCGCACGATCTTTTTCAACTAATTTCCTCTCTTTTACAGATGAACATCGTGCTACACCCATCCAGGATACGGCACAACGGAGACACTGGTGCAGACGTGCAGTAGGGACCCGTTCCAAGGATTCTTTTTAGATTAAGACCCTGCGTAAACCTTTTTTACTGTCTCTTGTTGATACACATCCCCCGGTTTTTTGGTATAACCGAGGAGGAGGCTGGCGTCTTGGCATGTGGCCACGTCAGAATTTTGCGTGTACCTGGACACCAGGGGCTTATTACCAAGGGCGTCGTTCAGCCCGTTTTCATGAAGACCGAATACCTTAGGGAGTGTTCAGCGTCACGAGTTTGGCCTTATATGCATCTTCTCCGAATCATGTCTTTGGTCAAATGTTGGGTTTGCCTGGCTCCTGTGTTTTGCTGCCTTATGTTCCGCTCTATCGGTTAAGGCGGCACCAGGAGAACTACTGCGATTGTGCCCCGGTTCGCCAAAGAGCACCTCGATGAAAAGCCAAAACTGATGTCATGATATAGCGTGAGACTGGTCAACCACTCGATGACCCACGGAATCTTTAGGATTCCTCCGCATTAACGAAGGGCTGTTTCCGACCAGGCACACACGCCCGAATTGGTGAGCGCGGTGCCCCTAGGGGCTATATAGTAGCCCATTGTCAAACTCCTATGGCTAAGTGAAAGAGATAAAGCATTATAGTCCGGTTGCCTAGTTAAGCTGCGCTATCACCTCCTTAATAGGACCAAGGCGTTGGATCAAGTGTGAAAATGCGCTGCGAACACCCCGCATTATATGCGTGGGTGCTTGAAGTCGAAGACTGCCATCTTTCAGTTATATATACATATACATTAACGGCCGCACAGGAGGTATTTTAATTCTTGAAGGCACAAGTATAAAAGGTTTTATATTCCTCGAAACATTGTTTTACAATAATACATGTTATTGAACATAATATCCTTGAGCATTTGCGTCTCTATTAAGCGAGCGCCTGCAGAACTTCCGAAAATAGTGCTCGGCAAGTACTCGGCTCCCGTTCGAATCTTGGGATGCAACAGCGATGGCATTCATCTCCGCCTAGTATGTTTTGACACGGGCAAGAGCCATCCGCGCACCCTCTGTGCACGCTGGCCTCTTCATTGCATTGATATGCGGCACCGCACCAAGGAACTGTTGCACCAAGCTAAAATAACTCTTCGGCTCGGGCCTTTCCAGCCACAGATGACTCACGACATACTTCATGGCGAGTCCGGATAACCTATTCAGCTCCGCCCATGCGGCCAAACGATCGGTTAATGGAAGTGGGCGCTCTGGATTGTGGAACTGCGACCAAAAAAGCTTTTCCACTTCGTGATCCTTTTGATCTCGGAAGTGTTCGTCCGCGTCCACGGCACTCGCCGCCAAGTCCAAATAAGTGTTCGCCGCACTCCACAGCCGGTCCAACGGAGCATATTTAGGATCCCCGAACTTCATCCGCAGCATAATGGGCTTTCCAGCCGCGATATCTCCGGCCTGTTGTAGCTCCTCCTTCATCGCTCTCATCGTAGAGCGAGTATCCTTGGCCTCGATAGTGGCCTTCTCCAGGTCCTTTTGTTCCGCCCGATCTTCTTTTTCAAGAAGCCTGCAGCGGTCGGCAGCATTCTTCAACTTCACAGCCATCTCGGCCATTTCCTTTTTGCTTCGGCAGTGAGCAGCATGTTCGGCTTTCATCTCTTCAGCCGCCTTTAAGGCAGCCGCATCACTTTTCCTGGCCTGCTCCTTGACTCGGGCAAGTTCCGCCCGAAGGTTCTCCATGGCAGCGGCACCATCTGCATCAAGCATACATGTTGTAAGATGCGGGCATCAAGCTCCTCTTACCAGGTGTCTTCGGAGAAATTACATACCTTGTGCCTCGTCAAGCCGCTTGTTAACAAGCGCAATGTCGGCATCTGCCACGTCAAGTTGCCGCTTTAGCTCGGCAAATCCATCAGTCCGGCTAGCCACCAAACACTTCGCCACCTACATAGGAAGGGCGACATATTATACCTGGGATTATGATCCTCGGCGTGCCGTCATTTTTGACAACGCATAGAGTCTCAGGGGCTACTATCTACATAGGGCGCATCTTATATATGCAGAAATATCAAAAGGTACACCATTTCGCGTACCTCAAAGCCTGTCGGTAAACTCCTGACGGCCTCGTACAACCCGCTCTCCGCGGATGAAATCCTTTCAATCACCGTACCCATCAACGCACGGTGTTCTTCTGAGATAGATGCTCGCGTGAGCAGATCCTTCAGCTCCTCCGACCGTGCACTGGACAGTGTCGGACTCGTCCGATGGCCTTTTTCGAAGGCCGGACACGGAGGGCTTTGGGGGCCATCTGACGCCTTCCGGCCTGCGGATTCGAAGAAACCCTCATGCGACACACTCAGGGTCGCCCGCCTGCAAAAGCGATGCGGCAGGGGAGGCGTTCCGCTCTCCATCATCTCCGGACAAAGATCCCCTGAAGATGAGCTCTGCTGAGAAGGGCTGAGATCCGAACTACAAGGTAAAATTTCGGTTATCTTCCTCAGAAATAGAACAGGGATGTCCCTCATTTTAAAACTCCCCTCTCTACTTACGGCTCGGTGGAGGGCTGATCCCCTTGGGGGCACAGGGCAGCCGAGGCATCCCCCGGCGCAGGACCCTCTGACGAAGATTTCTTCCCCCGCTTTGAGACCATGGTCTCCGGGTCTTCAGAGGCGGTCCTCTTCTCCCCCTGGATAGAGGAATTCTCGATTCCTCCTTTCCTGACAGCCTCCTTCGGGGAGGCATTAGCTTCCTTGTTCCCCCCTTCGCCTTCTTCCAAAGGCGCAACCTCCAGCATCCTGGTTAACATGGGATCCGACATGGTCTTAGGGAGGGGGGCCGGACACCTGATTAGCTTTGCTTTCGCTATCCACTCCTGTTTAAGGGACAACTCTTTTAAGGGCAATTTTATGATAAGTATTCGGATAGCGTGTCCGGGTACAGGGCTACTTACTTGAGTATCCGGGCGATTGCAGCTCAGACCTGCGTCCTCGGTCGAGTCCGAACACATTGCTTGTGATCCGAAGAACAACTTGTACATCTCCATGGACGTCGCGCCCGTAAAATGTTGGAGGGCTCGTGGTGCGGCGGAGGGGGCGATGTTTGCAGGGTTGGGTGCGGCGAATCAACATGACCTGCGTCACTACGACCAGATTGATGTCTCTTTCTAGGAGATCTCGAATGCGGCCCTGCAACAAGGGCACGTCCTTGGACGGCCCCCAGTTAAACCCTTTGTTGACCCACGATGCTAGCTGTCGTGGGGGACCCGAGCGAAAGGCAGGTGGCGCCACCCACTTGGTGCCCCTAGGTGCTGTGATATAAAACCACTCTCGTTGCCATAAGCTGAACTCCTCTTGAAAAGAGCCCTCGGACCATGGAGCGTCAGCATTCTTGCTTATAACAGCACCTCCGCACTCCGCGTGCAGCCCCTCGATCATCTTCGGCTCTACTTCGAAGGTCTTAAGCCACAATCCGAAGTGAGGAGTAATACGGAGGAAGGCTTCGCACACGACAATGAACGATGAGATGTGGAGGATGGACTCCGGAGCCAAGTCGTGAAATTCCAGCCCATAATAAAACAGGAGCCCCCTCACGAAGGGGTCCGTCGGGAAGCCTAGCCCCTGAAGGAAATGAGACACGAACACCACGCTCTCGCCAGGCTTGGGAGTGGGAATAACCTGCCCTTGAGCAGGCAGCCTATGCAGGATTTCGCCGGTTAGATACCTGGCATCTCTTAGCTTTAGCACGTCTTCTTCCGTAACGGAGGAAGGCATCCACCAGCCTTGAAGGTCGTAGCCAGACATCATCAAAGGTCCGAAGTGCCTGAATCTGGAGCTTTGGGTGTTGGAACTCGAGGCGAGAGGTGGATTCGATTGAGATTGAAAGAAAGGAGTAGAGCCTTGGTATCTTTATAAAGAGGTTGAATACCAAGAGCCATCCACGTGACCGTTTGGGACTCGCCTTCGATTGAGGAGACATACCAACATGCGATTGGGTTACCGCGCCGTATTGATGAGAATCCGGAATAAGGGACACGATCTCGCTCGACAAGGCGTGCCAAGGAAACCGCCTCGCTAAGCGCTGAGGTGGGACAGTAAAAGCGATTGAATGAAGGCTTGGCGTGGTGTGATGTCACGCTGCGGAATACGTCAGCAGGTTGGATTTGTGTAAATATTATTCTCTCTACGGTGGTATGTGGAACTTATTTTGCAGAGCCGAACAATATCCTTGTGTTCAAAATCTTCTATGAAGTATTCGGAGGAGGAACCCACCTTGCAATGCCGAAGAGAATCTGCGCACCGGACCCGTCGTCATTGAAGCCTGGTTCAGGGGCTACTGAGGGAGTCCTGGATTAGGGGGTGTCCGGATCGCCGGACTATAACCTTTGGCCGGACTCCTGGACTATGAAGATACAAGATTGAAGACTTTGTCCCGTGTCCGTATGGGACTTTCCTTGGCGTGGAAGGCAAGCTTGGCGATACGGATATGTAGATCTCCTCCCATTGTAACCGACTCTGTGTAACCCTAGCCCTCTCCGTTGTCTATATAAACCAGAGGGTTTTAGTCCGTAGGATGAACAACAATCATACAATAGGCTAGCTTTTAGGGTGTAGCCTCTCTGATCTCGTGGTAGATCTACTCTTGTACTACCCATATCATCAATATTAATCAAGCAGGAGTAGGGTTTTACCTCCATCGAGAGGGCCCGAACCTGGGTAAAAACATCGTGTCCCTTGTCTCCTGTTACCATCCGCCTAGATGCACAGTTCGGGACCCCCTACCTGAGATCCGCCGGTTTTGACACCGACAGTCCTTCTCAAGCCTTCAAACTTTGTTGTGTATATATGGTTAGGCATGACTACAACAACTGTTTATTTTTGGTGTTTGCATCAAATTGCATGTTTAAAGTTTATTATGTATTTCATAAACAAAAGTTTGTCCTTCTCAATTTAAGTTTTCAGTTGTACAACCAAGTTCCTTCTTCATACCATGTAAATTAATCTATACAGAGCAAGTGATCTTCTTTTGCACTACATGTATGCTACTGTTCTTGATCCGTAATCCAGTGGTGTGGTAAGCCTACCCACTACAGTACAATGTCATATTCTGCAATGTCTTAATTATGAACAATGTCATATCATTCTACTATTATTTAAACCGTCTCTTTTGCCAATCTAAAATGGGATAAATTGACAGCACACTAACCATTGATACTTATGAGTTCTTGATCTATAATCCAGTGGTGTCGTGAAGCTGCCAACTCCTTCACAATGTCATTTCCTGCCATGTCTTGACCTGAACAATACCATATTGTGTTAATACAATTTTAAACTGTGTCACTTTATTAAATCGATAAGAAATGTGATGAATTGTCAAGACTTGATACTTTTATGTGCAAAACCAGTCATCTGTCGCTTGTTTATCTTTCAGAGTGAGGAGGATGTAAGTGTTAAACAAGCACAGTCTCATCACTTGCTCACTGCTATGCTTGCAACTCCCAAAGAGGCTAATCTTTCTTGAACTCTATTGAAGTGTTATCGGTTCAGTATATTATTTTGTCGGCGTGTTTATTTGCCTTTGGTGGCGATCTTTGATGCCAGTGTATGTAATCTTCACATGCTTATGCTTTACTATCATAGTGGCGAACTTTGATGCCCAGTGGATGTAATATGCCGTAATTTCTTTATTGTATAGTCTAGGTTTTTTCTTATTCACGATGCTGCAGTTATTTTATTGTATATATATCCTGTCTTCGCAGTAAACCGGCCAAACCGTAAAATTACGGTACATAATCGGGTCGTCATGCAATCACGATGTATGATCCGCATCATGGGCCCCGTCATCTTGGTCCGTTAAAAGGCCTAAATGTAAACTGGCCCACTAGTAGATTCGGGCCTTGAATAGGCCGAGTAAACCGCCGACCCTCTTTTCGCAAGAAAACTCAATGGGCTTTTAGGAGGCTGAGAAGTAGTTTGGGCCTGAAATGTGCCGAACAGCTCACGGGCCGGCAGCAGCCCAAAATGGACAACGGCCCATGATTGTGCCAATCAAATCACGGGCTTTTAACGGGCCAAAATTGTCTTGGTCCTTGTTTGGCCCAATCAGATTATCGGTTGCGAGCAGGCCAGATGCAAACCGGGCCGTAGTTAGGCCCAACTATATGACGGCCTTTTAACAGGCCGAAATTAATATAGGGCCGAAATGTGAAACGGGCCCTTAACAGGCCGAAACTAATATCAGGCCGAATTACTAAATGGGCCTTTAGCAAGTGGGCCCAAAAGCATAGCGTCCAGTTGACGGGCCGAATCAGATACGGACCATAATTTAGCCCAAAGCCTCTTAAAGGGACGGACCTGATCTGGGCCGTAATTTGGCCCAGAACGTGGGAGGCTTTTAACAGGCCGAATCTCATATGGGCCATTATTAGGTCCAGAACGTGGCAGGCCATTAATGGACTGGATCAAATATGGGCCGGCATTCGGCCGAAAACATGGCAGCCAGTTAATGGGCCGGCCTACTAGGATCCTTAAAATCTTGTGGGCCTTTAGCTGGGCCGGCCCATTAATGTCAGCGAAATCTCGTGGGCCTTTAGCTAGGCCGGCCCATTATGGTCCACAAAAATCTTGTGGGCCTTCACCTGGGCCGGCCCATTATGGCCCGCAAAAATCTTGTGGGCCTTTACCTGGGCCAGCCCATTATGGTCCGCAAAATCTCGTGGGGCTTTAGCTGGGCCGGCCCATTATGGTCCGCAAAATCTTGTGGGCCTTTAGTTGGGTCGGCCCATTTAAACTTTATGGGCCACTTTTGTGCCGGTCCACGTGTGAACATATCATAGGCGCATCTCGCCCATTGGATGAGTGACACCTGTGCCAACGCGGAGCTGACACGTGTTTCCTCCAGCCAATGATGATTTTACACTTGGAAAATCCCCATTGGTCTGGGTTGTTAACGGGTTATCGGATCGAAAACTGGACCCGATAGCTTAACGGAGTTCCGTTACGGTGGATGCCACATGTCGGTCACCCTTGACGAAAGCACTTCTGTGACGCGCGATTTATCATCATGGAAGTGGACACTTCCATGATGATAATTGTGGTAATGTCATGGAACACTTCTACGACAGCACAGGTATGACTATCTTGATTCTGTCATAAAATTGTCATGGATGTACATGCATGACAGAAAACGCGACCTACTGTGACAAACACGTATCACCACGGAAGTGTATTTTTTTGTAGGGAAGGTATGCCTCCGGTATCCGGGAGTTGCATGATCTCATGGTGAAAGGAACATGTATTTGACATTAAGAAAGAAGTAGCAAAAACTGAACGATCATATGCTTTGCTAACAGATGGGTCTTGTCCATCACATCATTCACCTAACGTTGTGATCCTGTTATCAAATGACAACTCATGTCTATAGTTAGGAAACCTTAACCATCTTTTGATCAAGGAGTTAGTTCAGTAGAGGCTCACTAGGGACTTGGTATTTGTTTATGTATTCACACATCTATTTAAGTTTCCAATCAATACAATTCTAGCATGAATAATAAACCATTATGATGAATAAGTAAATATGATAATAACCAATTTATTATTGCCTCTAGCGCATATTTCTAACACTTGGCTCACACTAGAGTGGGCATTGACATTGCGCTGGTTGCGCTTGCTGGTCTGGCGGGGAGGCGGAAGCTGGGCATTGCCTTGGCCCGCACCGGTAGGATCATCCTCACCAGAAGGTTGGGGGAGCAGGGCCGTTCCAGCGGTCCCAGTTCCTGCTCTAGTCGCGGTGGGAGTGATAGCCACACTGTCGGTGTTGATAGCGCCGCCCACAACATCTGCTCCACCCGCTGTTGCAGTGGTGCTTGCGACGCCCGCGACAGCAGGCGCTGGAGCTTTTGAAGTGGATGGTTGCACTGCCGTGCCGCTCTTCTTCTTAGGAGCCATCGCTGGAGGAGATGGTGATGAAGATCGACGCACTGGCTTCTACTTCAGGTTTGCACAAGCGAAGGCCCCCTACCCGGTGCGCCAAAGATGTCGGCATGGAAGCTCGATCACCTATGGGTCAGGGGTGCCCCTTTGTGATTCGGCAAGGGGATGGTCACATTGCACAAAGAGTAGAAATGACAGGGTAGCACGGCGTTGGACAACTCTCTTTTACCCAGGATGGGCCGCTTTGAAGCGTAAAACCCTATTCCTGCTGTGGTGGATTGAACGGGAGGAACACGAAGGCACGACGTGCTCAAGCCCGGCAAAGGTGCCTCAGGAAGAGCAGCGTGCACGTACAAGTGTTGTAGGATCTAAAGTTTGAACCCTTTGCTAGGTTTCCTCGGGCCTCCTTTCATAGCTCAAGGGGCGACCATAGTGGCAAAATATTCATTTTGGTATGATTAGATAGCTAAAAGTGTTATCATATCTAACTCTGGCTGTTAGGACAAAGTGCATTAAATGCATTGCTAGGTGTCATGCTGAGGTTGAAGCCCACCAAGCCTATCGCGCCGCTTATCCGTCTTCTCCTTATTAGCGTGCACACCATCTGGACGGGTGTCAATAAAGCTAACCTCTTCTCCAGGATGTTGCCACGTGCATGAGAGGATCCACTTTGCCACTTGAGTGCTCGACACCGCATTCATTAATGTTCGGCGTGTGATGAGGTGGAGCGGCGGCATCTTGCGAAGGCCTGCCGACAAGGATCCTGGCGGGCACTGAGTTTGACGGCCCAGGAAGCCTTGTCGGGGTGATCTGGTCTTGTCCCTCAGGTGCAGTATTGAGCCGGCTGGGATCTCCTGCCCGATAAGGGATGCTTTCCTAAGGTGATCTCTTGTTAGCTTCATCTTCTTAATGCTCTCCTTGATCTCACGAAGAGCGGTTTCTCTGGCTTGTCTTGTGTCATGCATAAATACCTGATGTATGATCGACATCAAGCTTGTGTGTGAGTCCGGGCGGCAAACAAAAATGTTTGCTACATCGACATACGTGCATCCTTGAAGAGTAGGCCAATAAAAACCAGATTGTAATACCTTATGTGCAGTTCTGTCTCCAGCATGGTGTCCTCTATATGCCTCGGAGTGACACTTCCGTAGGATTTGTTCATGTTCAAGCTCAGGTATACAATGTCTAATAATACCATCTACTCCTTCTTTATAAAGGTGTCGGTCATCCCAGAAGATGTGCCTCCAATGAAAGAAGAACTTTTTCTTTTGTTGGTATGTAAAACTTGGTGATATATATTTAGCAACAATGTAATTAGCATAGTTTGCGTACCAAAGAGTATTATGAGAAGCATTTATAATAGCTAGTTGTTCATCAAGAAAACTATCATCAATAGGTACATCAAGAACATTTTCTAACCTAGACAAGTAATCAGCTACCGGATACTCAGCTCTTTCCTATCAGTAATATGCAAATCAAATTCTTGTAGCAAAAGAACCCACCTAATGAGTCTAGGTTTAGCATCTTTCTTTCTCATAAGATATTTAATAGTGTCTGGTGCAACAAACCCTGGGTTTGTCGCCTAGACTGTGCACAGGCATGGGCACGGGATCGAGGCACCAACCCAAGTCATAGTACAAGAGACCAAGAGCTTCGAAGGACCAACATGCAGATCAAGAGGACCAGAGTCAAGAGGACCAGAGTCAAGCCCGTCAATCGGTGTGGTGTCAAGGCGCAAAGTGAGTTAGTGGCAGCCATTCATCACATGGCAGCTTTCCTCTACAGAAGATGCCTACATACGACCCGTCCTGCGACGTGTCAAGCGAGCAGGTGCGAAGCTGGCAATATAGTCCGGCAAGGCTTGTCGGGCAACCAACGACGTGACGTTAAGAGGTGCATTTAATGCACCCTCTCAGCCTGTAGAGTTAGGTATGATAGCACTATTTGCTATCTTATCGGTGCACAATGACTACTTTGCCATTGTGGTAACCTCTTAATCTATAAAAAGAGGCCCATGCCAACGATAGAAAGCGTTAGAAGGTTAGATAACTCACACCCATACGCGCGTAGCCACTGCCGCCCCTGCCGGGCAAGTGTACTATGCTCTACCACCACTCTTCCACCATCCATGCACCAAAGAAGGAGTAGGTTTTTATGCTTCATGGCGGACCGAACCTGGGTAAAATTGCTTGTGTGATCTCTTTTATGCTGCCCCATGCTCGTCTGCTCTTTGTGCAACGCGATGTCTTCCTGCAGAACTAGCAACGGGCCCTCCGGTCCCATAGGTGGTCGTGGTTTCCCACGACATCTTTGGCGCGCCAGGTAGGGGGCTCGCTTGCGCGAACCTGAAGGCGTGCGCAGCATGTCATCTTCATCACCTTCTTCACCTTCGATGGCGTCAGTGACCATGGCGCCCAAAAATAAACCCGGTACTTTGGCTCATCAATCCACCTCGAAGGCTCCGCCACCCACGGCCTCTAACGCTGCGGGATGCTGATTCGTCTCCAACGTATCTATAATTTTTGATTGCTCCATGCTATATTATCTACTGTTTTGGACCATATTGGGCTTTGTTTTACACTTTTATATTACTTTTGGGACTAACCTATTAACCGGAGGCCCAGCCTAGATTTGCTGTTTTTTGCCTATTACAGTGTTTCGAAGAAACGAAATATCAAACGGAGTCCAAACGGAATGAAACCTTCGGGAACGTGATTTTCTCACCGAATATGATCCAGGAGACTTGGACCCCCCGTCAAGAAAGAAAGGAGGCGCCCACGAGGGTGGAGGGCGCGCCCCCTGCCTCATGGGCCCCCCTTTGCTCCACCGACGTACTTCCTCCTATATATACCTACGTTCCCCCTAACGATCAGATACGGAGCCAAAAACCTAATTCCACCGCCGCAACTTTCTGTATCCACGAGATCCCATCTTGGGGCCTGTTCCGGAGCTCAACCGGAAGGGGAATCCACCACGTAGGGCTTCTACATTATCATAGCCTCTCCAATGAAGTGTGAGTAGTTTACTTCAGACCTTCGGGTCCATAATTAGTAGCTAGATGGCTTCTTCTCTCTTTTTGGATCTCAATACAATGTTCTCCCCCTCTCTCGTGGAGATCTATTCGATGTGATTTTCTTTTTGCGGTGTGTTTGTTGATATCGATGAATTGTGGGTTTATGATCAAGATTATCTATGAGCAATAATTGAATGTTCTTTGAATTCTTTTATGTATGATTGGTTATCTTTGCAAGTCTCTTCGAATTATCCATTTGGTTTGGCCAACTAGATTGGTAGTTTTTGCAATGGGAGAAGTGCTTAGCTTTGGGTTCAATCTTGCGGTGCCCTTTCCCAGTGACAGAAGGGGCGGCAAGGCACGTATTGTATTGTTGCCATCGAGGATAACAAGATGGGGTTTTTATCGTATTGCATGAATTTATCCCTCTACATCATGTCATCTTGCTTAAGGCATTACTCTGTTTTCATTAACTTAATACTCTAGATGCATGCTAGATAGCGGTCGATGAGTGGAGTAATAGTAGTAGATGCAGGCAGGAGTCGGTCTACTTGTCTTGGACGTGATGCCTATATACATGATCATACCTAGATACTCTCATAACTATGCTCAATTATGTCAATTGCTCAACGGTAATTCGTTCACCCACCGTAAAATACTTATGCTCTTGAGAGAAGCCACTAGTGAAATCTATGGCCCCCGGGTCTATTCTTAACCATATCAATCTTCTATCACTTTATTATTGCTTTGCTTTTTATTTTACTTTGCATCTTTATACCAAAAATACCAAAAATATTATCTATCATCTCTATCAGATCTCACTCTCGTAAGTGACAGTGAAGGGATTGACAACCCCTAATCGCGTTGGTTGCGTTGAGCTATTTGTTTTGTGTAGGTACGAGGGACTTGCGCGTGGCCTCCTACTGGATTGATACCTTGGTTCTCAAAAACTAAGGGAAATACTTACGCTACTTTGCTGCATCATCCTCTCCTCTTCGGAGAAAACCAACGCAAGCTCAAGACGTAGCAGATGTGGAGGCACGCGAGGACGCGGACGCCGTTGGGGATGTGGTCGGAGCAGGCGTCGCTGTCACTACTTCCCCCGCGGCCGAGACAGGATTAGGAGGCACCAGAGGATAACAACATCAACAACGCCCCCGATGACCACGCTCCACAAATTACGGGTGAGTGTGTTACTCTGCCTGTGACCCCTCCTCTCGCCGATGGGCACAACCGCGGCAACGGCGCTCGGACAGGGGTGAATCGCCGCCCTCCGGCCACCACCACCACGCGCGCGGTCGCAGCGCGTGCGCCTTCCCCAGGACGGGTCGACCAAGTCACTGCGGGTGACGGAGCCGCTGGCTCTCGAGTGCCTTCGCCGCACCACCCTGCCATCCAGATGGCCGCTCCACAGTAGCAAGGGCATGGTGTTGCCGCCGCGGGCACCGTCAGGAGCCGAGCGATGGTGCGATCTACTTCATCATCACCCATGCCAAGTACAACCACAGAGGCCATGGCGCGGGCTTAGTTGTTGTTGAGGTTTCTGCCAGCAGCCGAGCAGATGGTCGAATGGCATGTCACCATCCAAAGTGTGCTCGGTTTTGCCGAGGCTGGGGGCCCGCAACAAGCTGGCCCGCCACAGCCTCCCCAAGCAATGATGACGACTCGTGTTGCTGGCCATACAGAAGGGGCCACCCCCATAGTGCAGTCCTCGCCATGGCAGCCTGCGCGAGCGTGGCAGAATCAAGACCCTAACGATGTCTTGATGGCCTCTTCTGACCCTCGAGCACGTCCAGGCCAACGGCAAGCACCAGAGGATAGGCGGGTGGGAGACGCGCGTGTCACCATCGAACGATGCCCGCGACGACCGCCGCCGGGCTGATCCGTGCTGGCCTTGTCGTCGACGAGCCCGTGCTCGGTGTTTGCGGGTGCCTACCTTTCGAGGTTGGCTGCCGTACTACTTGCCCACCACTGACTCCGCGAAAAAAACGTAGTTGTTGGGCCCAAAGGAAACCAAGCTCTGGTTGGGCCATCGAATTGCATCGTTTGCTCTGTTTTCTATGAACGTGCTGGCTCTATTTTTTGCGTCATTTGAAATTACACAAAAATTGACATTACCTAGAAAATTTAGTTCTTTTTGTTCAATACAAATGCAAAATGACCAAATTTATAAGGGCAAAATTTATTTTTATCTTGCAAAATGGCCACAAACTATTCAAAATTGTCTCTTTTTGTTTATATAATATATATGACCACAGATTCCCACACGTGTAATTAGCTTCTTTTTCTTCGTCTTTTCAAACCACAATTTCCCACGCGTGTACACTCCTGATGTCGCGGTGGGTGTGAAAACGGGCTACTTCACATTTGACCCTGTTATTGCCACAGTGAAATAACACATAGCACTATGGCTATTTAAGCCACCCTCTGCCTCTGCCATCCCTCATCCATCTCCCATCCTCTGCCATCTGCCCTTCTTGCTCATTGACCCCTTCTCCTTCTTCTACACATCCCTCAGCCATGCAGTACACCGGACCAATCTACCGCTTCCCACCCACCGTGCCGGAGAGGCTCTACCCTACCGGCTTGTATGTTGAGTTCACACTACGTGTCGGTGCAACAAACCCCTAGGTTCGTTGTCCAGACTGTGCACAGGCACGAGAACAAGACTACAGCACCAGGATCAGAGTGGAGCACAAGGAATCAGTTCTTCTAAGGACCAACATGCAACACAAGAAGACCAAGTATAGCCATGAAAGGAGGATATTGCTAAGGGAAAAGCCTCCCTTGCTGGGCAGGCGAGCCCAGTAAGGACGGGGTCACCCCGGGAAGCAAGCCTCCGTAGGCCCCGGCAAAGCCTACCGGGGCCTGCAGAGGCAGAACCACCTCACCACGACGCACATCGTCGATCGGTGCAGTGTCAAGATCGAAAGTGACTAAGTGGTTGCTATTTGCCACATGGCAGCCACTTTCTACAGGAAATACCTACAAGCGACACCCGTCCTGCAACGTGTCGAGCGAGCAGGTGCGAAGTTGGCAAAATAGCCCGGCAGGGCCTGCCGGGCAAGCTACAATGTGACGTTGAGCGGCACATTTAATGCGCCCTGTCAGCCTGCAGAGTTAGGTATGATAGCACTGTTTGCTATCTTATCAGTGCATAATGACTGATTTTCCACTTTGGTGACCCCTTTGTGTATAAAAGGAGGCCCCAGGCAACCGTAGAAAGGGTTAGTGAATCTACCCCCTCACAATTCATACGCGCGTAGCCGTTTCGTCCCGGAGCAACCCTGCCGGGCAAGCGTGTTGCGCTCACCACCATTTTCCACCATCAATCCACCAAAGCAGAAGTAGGGTTTTATGCCTCACAGTGGTCCGAACCTGGGTAAAGACTACTTGTGTGATCGTCGTCATGCTGCTCGATGCCCCTCTGCTCTTTGTGCAACGTGCCATCCCCCCGCCGAACCAGCAAGGGACTCTTGGTCCCATAGGTGTCTGTGGTTTCCCGTGACACTACGTGTGTGGGCAATATCAAGGTGGGGGACCACAAGGAACTTCACTGAGTTCTTCCTCGCGGCTGGCTGCTGCCACCTCCCGCGGAGATCTCCAATGATGTTCCGCGTCGAGGAGGTCATCCAAAATGGTGTGGTGGTTTCTCTCCTTGCCTACTTCACCAACACGTTCGAAGCCTTCTACCTCCTCGGCCGGGTGTTTTGGTGTGGCTGTGAGTTCATCGCTTTCACCACGGCAACATGTTCACGGAGTACACCAACATCTTCCCCACCACATCGCGCATGCACACTCTTCTGTACCCCATCGACAACACCCTGGAGGACCAGTGAAGGGCACCCAGAGGAAGAGCAAGGTGGAGAAGGCGGCGGCTAGGGTTCTAAACCCTCTATCTATTTTTTTCTTTTTTAGTCTATGTTATGTTAAGTTGTAATTGAACTATGTTGGAGATGCTATGGGCTTGTTGGCCCTTTTATTAAGTTCTATTATTAAGTTTTCTATCTATTCTATTATTAAGTTCTTCCTAGTTTGAACTATGTGATTGTGTTATGGGCTTGTTGGCCCTATCTACATATTTGTTGATTGTTTTCTTAGAGAGCTCGCTTTGCTAGTAACCACCTAGTGCATGCAGCCACAATGAACCCTTCTCTTTTTTTACACAAGCCACAAATATGTAGCCACCTTGCTACTACATGCAGCCATAAAATATAAAACATATTGTTCAATTTATTTGTCATAGTAAAACGGGTGCAGATGTGAGTGGATCGAAAAGGCGGAAACTAATAATGATGCTCCAAATCGAGGAGACAAGCGTGCGATAAGAGAGGAACCAGCGGCAGCGACCGTCGCGACATCCGTGGCGGCTGGCATGCACGAAAGCGGCTCGGTCGGTGCATCGTGGTGGCACGCATCAGCTCATACAGGCTAGGTCGGCGCATCGTGGCAGCGTGCATCGACGCATGAAAGCAAGATTTGCTAGGTGCATGCATAACATGCTTCTGTCATGGCGGCGCGCGCAGGCGTTTAATGCAAGGAACGACCCAAGGAAACCACGGCCCAACAGTCGAACAGCGACACCGCCTAACTCGGCCCCACTTGTCAGGTCCAACGGATGATATAGTCAAACAGAGCCCCACTCGTCCTACTGTTTTTGTGTGTTCACATGATTATTCTATTGTATTGATCATGTTCTATTTTTTTGTTTCAATAAAGTGCCAAGTAAAGCCTTTTGGATCATCTTGGGTGATAGTTGATTTGTTCTTGCTAAAAAACAGAAACTTTTGCCTTCACGAAGATAATTCTCATTTTTAACAGAAGAGTGATTTTGAGTTTTTTCTTTTTTCAGAAGTTTAATATACAAATATATCACGTGGTCCTAACTTTTCAGGATTTTTGGAATAGCAGAAATATGGATGAGTACAGATTACTACAGATTGTTCTGTTTTTGACAGATTCTGTTTTCAATGCATACTTTACTTGTTTTCTAGTTTCTATGGCTTATATTGCTCAATATAAATTTTGGAAATGATACGCTATAGTAGAAATTGTGTGGAAACAATTATTAATCTTGTCTTTGGTAGTACCAAAGTGAAATGGTTTGCTCTTTATCATACTAACCTATCTCACGAAGTTCCGGTAAGTTTTGTGTGATTGAAGTGACAAGACCCTAAGTTTGGGGATTCCCAAGGCACCCCAAGGTGATATTTAAGGAATATCCAATCAACTAAGCTTGGGTATGCCCCAGAAGGCATCTCCTCTTTCGTCTCCAACATTATCGGTAACCTCACTTGGAGCTATGTTTTCATTCGTCACATGATATGTGTTTTTCTTGGAGAATCATTTTATTTTGTTAGGATTTGCTTGATGTTATTCAGAATAATGTTTTGCATCTTTTTTTTCAATGAAAATATCAAGTATAGCCTTTCCATGCTTATTTTGCAAGTATACATGTTCCTGTTTGAAAACAGAAAGTTTACCGTTGTTGCAAAAACTCCCTAGAAAAGTCAGAATGTGATAAAATGTTGAAACTTTTTGCAAAATGAGCTCTGATAAATTTCCTATGGTGTGTCAAATTTTCATAACTTTTGAAGTTAGGGAAGTATTGATACTCCTTGCATTCCATTCAGACTATAATGTTTTGGCAGATTGCTGTCATGTTTGCATTGTTTGAGAAACCGCTGTTTTGAGCTTCCGCTTCTGCTTTTTCAGGTTACGCACAGTGGCGACGAGCCTTTTCTGGAGGTTATTTTGCTCCAACAATTTGTCTTGCGTGAGATCGGTCCGGACTGTTGTCTTCACCGGGGACGAGTTGTTTATCCAAGTTGTCTTGTTCAGACGATTGCTCGATAGCATGTTCGTCGTCCACCGGTTCTCCCTGCTCTATGGCTGGGTCTCTGTTGAGGCGGGACTTGGTTCGGCGTTTACGTTGCCGTTTTGACTGCTTTTCGAGGGATTTATCCTTCGTAGCGTCCCATTGTTCCTCGTCTTCATTTCCTTTAGGTGTATCTACCATGTATACATCATGGGATGAAGTGATTGTCCAGCATCCTATAGGCGCTGGTTCATGGTTGTCTCCTACATCGTCGTCCATACCGTCGATGTCTTCGGAGTCGAAATCGAGCACGTCGTGTAAGCTTTCGACAGTGGCTATGAATTGTGTGGTGGGTGGGCGTTGAATTTCTTCGTCGTCCGCATCCCAACCTTCCTGACCGTAGTCCGGCCATGGCTCTCCGGATAAAGAGAGAGACTTTAGTGAATTCAGGATGTCGCCAAAGGCGATTGCTGAAAGATGTCCGCGGCAGCGATGAACTCCGTGACGGCGCCCGATCGGATCGATTGGCGGGGCGCGAGGGTTGGAGTCCGGAGAGGAGTCCGCACCACAGAGTCAAGGTCTTCGCAAAGACAGGGATGGAGTTCGCTCAATCGCCATAGAGATCGTAGCCCAGGCGGTGTCCAACCACTCGTCCTCAATCGGGAATCGGCTCCGGATTAAGGGTCGGGCGGATCTCGAGTGCGGCCTCCGGGGCATTGTTCGCTGCGAGCTAGATCATGCCCATCGAGACAGTCGGCACGCTTGGCTGCGGCTCGAATCCATCGAAGATCGAGTCTCCGCGACATCGGCCGTCAGTTCAAACTTCAAATCTGACTGATGGCCAGGGGTGCAGCTTCGATCTGCTCCGGATGGCCAGCTTAATTGGCCCGCAGTGCAAAGCCGCCCGAACACGAAGATCTGTCCGGGAGAAAAGTCTCACCACTGGACCGCGTCGTCGTTGATGATCGAAGGATCCATCGGACCTATCGGTGGCGACACGAGGAACTCTCAATGAAAGCACCAATGTCGGTGTCAAAACCGGCGGATCTCGGTAGGGGGTCCCGAATCGTGCGTCTAGGCGGATGGTAACAGGAGACAAGGGACACGATGTTTTTACCCAGGTTCGGGCCCTCTCGATGGAGGTAATACCCTACTCCTGCTTGATTAATATTGATGATATGGGTAGTACAAGAGTAGATCTACCACGAGATCAAGGAGGCTAAACCCTAGAAGATAGCCTATGGTATGATTGTTGTTCGTCCTACGGACTAAAACCCTCCGGTTTATATAGACACCGGATAAGTTAGGGTTACACAGAGTCGGTTACAATGGTAGGAGATCTACATATCTGTATCGCCAAGCTTGCCTTCTACGCCAAGGAAAGTCCCATCCGAACACGGGACGAAGTCTTCAATCTTGTATCTTCATAGTCTTGGAGTCCGGCCGTGATGATAGTTCGGCTATCCGGACACCCACTAGTCCAGGACTCCCTCAATCAGCCTTTGCCAAGTGAATTGGCCGGCGAGGTTCAGACCAGTGCTATCCCCGCGCTACGACGGCACGGCCCACCTTGAGGTGTTTATCCGGCTCTATATCCAAAGCATCCTGGTAGCAGGCGGTGGTGCCAAGGCCATGGCAAACTGGTTCCCTCTGGCCCTTGTGGGCGCCCTGCACTCCTGGCTCCTCGGCCTTCCTGAAGCTTCGATCTCCTCGTGGGGCAAGCTCCGCGGTCGCTTTGCCGCATGTTTCGTGCTCCAGGGACCTCACATGTTTGCGTGCATCCTCGGCGGGTCTCAAGCGCCTGAGTCCAGTCGCCACTCCAAGCAGCTCTTTCGCGGCGGAAACGCTGCGTAGCCCCAACCCGAGGCTTCGCGGCCTCGCGCACGGCCCAAGTGCGCCATCACTTTTGACTCCCAAGACCACCCCAAGTCGGCAGAGGCCGCCGACACGCTCCCCATGATGTGCACTCGCACCAGGAGCAACGCCTCCGTCCCCAAAACCCTCATTGATGGGGGTGTTGGCCTTAATGTGATCTCCCTCGGGACCTTTGAGGCGCTCCAGGTGCCCTAGGATCAGTTGGCGCCAACACGATCCTTCTCCGAGGTGACCAACGACTCCGTTACTCCCCTAGGGCAGGTGCGCCTCCCTGCCACCTTCGGCACCTGCAACAACTACCGCACCGAGCTCATTGACTTCGACGTGTCCCACATCGGCCTCCCATCCTGGGCTACCCGCGATCGCCAAGTTCATGGCGGCAACCCATCCAGGCTATAACATCGTCAAGATGCCCGAGGGTCGCGGGGTCATTACTATAGCTGGGGACAAGGAGGACACGGATCGAGCCCTCAAGCGCACCTACTAGGCCGCGGCAGCTTCACACCTGGCCGTCGAGGACGAGGCAGAGGCCCGGGAGGCCGCTCCTACAAATAAAAAACAATTGTTCTCTTAGGACCATCCCGAAACAAAGAAAGTGCCAGTCAATGGTAACGGCTCGGACCCCACCTTCACCATCGGTGCCAGCCTTCCCCTGGAGCAGGAAATCACTCTCATTGCCTTCCTACGGGCGAATAAAGATGTGTTCGCTTGGAAGGCGTCTGACCTGACCGGCGTCCCAAGGGTGGTGATTGAGCACCATTTGGCGGGGTGCCCTAACGCTCTCCCCGTCAAGCAGAAGGCGCATCGCCAAGCACCGAAGAAGTAGGTGTTCATCGTCCAAGAGGTGCACAAGCTACAAGTGGTGGGAGTCATATGGGAAGTGCGTCACCCTGAGTGGCTCGCCAACCCAGTTGTTGTCCCCAAAAATGGCAGTAAGGAGCGCATGTCAGCATGTGCGTCGACTTCACGAGCCTCAATAATGCCTGCCCGCATGACCCCTTCCCGCTCCTGCGCATCGACCAAATCATGGAATCCACCGCCGAATGTGACCCACTATGCTTCCCAGATGCTTTCTCGGGCTACCACCAGATCAATATGGTGACAAAAGATGTCGAGAAGACATCTTCATCTCTCCGTGTGGTGTTTTCTGCTACACTTGCATGCCCTTCGGCTTGAGGAGCGCCGGTGCCACTTTCCAGCGGTTAATGCACATCACGCTGGGGCCGCAGCTGGGTAGGAATGCGGAGGCTTATGTTGACAAGATCGTGCTCAAATCATGCAAGACCCAGATGTTTTTTAGGGCTCATACAATGGGAGAGGCTCCCATTGTGTTTGTATCTAATCTATTTATATTTTAAAAGTACTTGACGGGTTAACCAGAAAAAAGATAATTAGTCTAGAAAATACCACAATAATTAGAAACATCCAACCTTTAATTCAGTGGGCCTAATTCCATTGATAAATCTAGAACTGTTAGATCTTCATAACCGGGTGGACCCATATACCCGACGCACCAAATCAGAAACAATCTCTCAATTCTAAACAATCTCTCAGTTATGTTAAAAAATGACCCATATGTGCATGTGAGTTGGCATATACACGTACATAAATCTTTTTTAGCTTACACGAACATAGAAAAAAGTTACATTCATGTTACACAGATCCATGCAATTTCTCAGGATCCACACGATTTCACAAACACAAAAATAAGAGGAAAAGATCTCTCGCCCCGGTTTTCGACTCCTTTTTCCGCACGCCGCCCCCATGCCCTGTGGAGGAAGCTTGCATGGGGATGGATTTTTCCCTAGGACTCTTACATCCGCTTCAAGTGGTGGTACGCTGCAGTTGAGCAGCAGACAAATGCTTATGACGCCATGGCAGCAGCAATAGCGGAGAGTAAGACGCCGTGGCCACGCTGCAGCGACGGGTGCAGATGGAGGTAGACGAGGCACTGGAGTCCATGGAGATTGGAGAGCGCATGCTTATTCCCACATGATTTCCATATGACATCGATCATCAGTGCAGATGGCTGCAGCCTGTGCCCCAAACGTGTTAGACACCAATGACATACAAAGAGGAAATTATACTTGTAAATAAAAACACCTGAGATGTAATGTATACACTTTGGCAAGGATGGCCATGAGAAGGTGAAGTTAATGCTGTCTAATACACGCATGCATGCCCCTGGTAAGTCCCTTGTCATGAATTTTATCTCTCACATCCATTCAACTAAACATCACCCTCGATTGCATACCTTAATGATTAAGTTTTGGTTTACTGATGTTTACACATTTAGGACGGTGCTGAGTTTAACACGAGACCAATGCTCTACAACTAGAAAGGGATGAACTGAAAATGGTGAGAAAGCACATTGCATGTTGCTAACTACTTTGATTTCTTGAGACGCTATGTAACCCATACGTTCTCAGCTAGCACATGACCTCATCTAGGAATTTTAATGGTTGCGATTTAACAATGTCGAATTACTTTATGCCCACTATTCACAGTCATGTTAACACTAAACACAAAAGGAAGCTTGCATCAAGACTATTTGGTAATACGACAATCTAATCAATCTTCTATTTTCTAAGCAAGCTAGCAGGGAATCCAACAAGTGGCACTTCAGCATAGTCTTCCAGCATCGGTCACCAGCCCCCAAATCTCCTGTTGAGTGTTGACTATCCATTTAGAGTTTGTAGAACAGATAATGGTTCACATAATATTTTGACTCGGTACCTCAATAATGATGTCTAAATGAAGTACCTCATTAATCAGGTAGATACGGCTTCAGCCGGCTGCTACTAAAAAAATACTCAATATTTGTGTCTTTGCGTGATGATTGGAACTTAAGATCCTCTTTAACATTAAAGATTTCGGCACAAAGTTGGTCTCCTTTACTTCAGTGAAAAATGAATATTTAGAAGGTAAAAAGTAAAAAAATAACATATCATCCTAAACTTGAGAAGTAATATGTAATTAGTGGTCAAACCACCATTTGGACGAGCAAGGCCGGCCAAGGTCTGAAGCAGCAGAGCAAGGTACTCTCCTCAGTCCAAAGAATAGCAGGCGCATCGCCATTGATCTTTGTAGTCGTCAAATCACTTTGTCACTTTCTGTAATAATATTATAATATGGTCCTCTTTAACTTTATATTTGCATTCTCTATTGTGCAGGAATAAAGAATGAAAACAAAAGGTCGTCCACACAGCAAGGAATTTGAGAAACCTACCAAGGTGGTTAAAACAAATCAAATATGCAATCTAACAAGGTGACCCGTTACTAATTGTGAATCTTTTATATCATATACCACGAGAATATTACAACTAAAAAGGTAACACTTCCAATTAGGCACAAGAGGTTCCTAATTGATTTCAACTTGGACAAGAAAACAATATTTTGAATTGTTATCTTATTGATGCAAATCCAGACAATCAACAAAAATGGCAAGATTCAAAAGGAGAATGATATTGTAGACAAGAAAAATAGTCAGTCTTTGATCATACATGAGGATGTCCCACACTACACAACTACACCAAAAAGACAACCTTTGATACAAGTGAGGTAAGAAAATCTTCAAAAAGTTCTTCTCGCATGTGTATTATCATCCATTTGGTTCTACACTTTACCACTAATGATGCACGACTGGTAGTAGTATTCATGAAGCAAACATTATGTACCCCATACAACATAAATTTACTGGAAAATATCAAGCACATACAAATGAAGAGGTGTGCAGATGATCTTTATAAAAAAACATACCTTTTTAAATACATAAATAAAGGTGATGACCAATCCACTGTGCTAATACGAAACAATGAGATCAAGAGATGACACGTGTTGGAGAATATTTCAATTTGAAATGCACTTCAGAGATCCCTGCATTGAAAGATTGACTTTCCACCTGGAAAATGAGAAACAAGTCATTTTAGTAGATTCTAGAAATTAAACAAATACAATAAGGAAAGGAGGGAGAATCACTAAATTTACACGGTAGATGGAGACACACAAGATGTGTGAGGAAGCCATAGAATTAACATATGCAGAGTTCCCGTCAAAAAAGGTATGGAAGAAGAAAGACACGAAGTGAAGCAAAAGGAAGAAATGAAGATCAGTTGGAAGGATATATTATGCCCATCCCGCAATCAGAAAAAAATAGTACATGTGAATACTACTAAACTCAAGAAAAGATTCACATGTTTCTAAGACATGAGAACAGTAAATGGAGTTGTCCACACATCATACAGATCTGCTTGCGAAGCACTAGGATTTCTCAATGACAACAGAGTGGCTTCAGTGGGCGATTGGCAACTACCAAGGACAACTATTCACAATAATATTATGCCACTGCCAAGTCAGAAGACCAATGCTATGCCACAAATTCACAGAAACAAGGACACCCTTGGTGGAATTAGAGACAAGCTCGAAAATAAACTCAAGGTAAACCCCGAAACTGAGCTCCCACTTTCTTCAGAAATAATTGAACTTGGAAACAGGCTATTGAATGAAGAGATTAATTACAACAAAGTGGAGCAAAAAGAACACCACTCGAGGATATTTGGTAGTTTGAACTCCGAACAACATCTGAACAAAGAGGAGCAAAAATATTCGATGACCAAGCCCGGCTATCTCTGCTGCAGATGAAGACAAATTTTTGAGCTGCCTCACTTTGGGACAGTGACTACGCGTCCGAGTTGGAGCTTGGGGACAACAACTCCCCCACGAACCTCACATGTTGAGTTATCATGTGTTTGTAGAAATATACTTGCATTGTTTTTTATTTTCACTCACTAATTATTATCTACAGTACCTTATACTTAAAAACAGAATCACATGTTTTTCCATGATTTCAAGGGAAAGTGGGAAAACATTTTTCACTAACAAGCATTCCCTTAATTACATTATATTGGTTCAACCGCACAAACAAAGGATCCGGTTACAAAAAAAAGTATATGACAAAGTCAGAAAAAGGAAAATGGGGACCTTCGAAGAATGTCGCCGATGTGTAGGATGCGTCTGGCGCTCAAAGGGCAGAAAACGTCTCCACCATCCTCATACTAAAGATGGATCAAAGGTGACAGCGGGAGACGAAATCCATGCCCACATCACCTGCACGAACGCTAACAGGAACAAGACCACGCAGATCGATGATCTCGCCTCCTCCCTTGCGCAGCTCCAGCTTGGGCCCTGCTACCCCTCCATCGCTATTTAGCGGCCTAGGAGACTGAGGACGCACACAAGGAGAAAAACCAACCGCCGTTGAAGGTCACACTGTGGCTGGAACGACGAATCGAGCTGTGGGGCACCCTGTGGCTGAAACAGAGAATCACGATATGGGGGTGGCTGCAGGTGAGGACGAGCAAGCTCAAGGCACAGAATCAAGGAAGAAAGCTAATGGGAGCTATTCGGCGCCGGCGGCAGAAATGTTGGAGTGACCGGAGAGAGTAGGGAAGACTGAAAGAGAGAAAGGGGATCGGGCAAGAGGAACATGTGACTGTGTGAAAGTGTGAAGGGAAAAGAGGAATGTTTTTACGGTGCATAGGATATGTGGTCGCTATGTACATCTCCATGGGCCTTTTTTTGGTATAAATCCCATAATATTTCACCAGCAGAAGAAATGAACTTTTATAGAAATAAGACAGAAAAATTCTACTCATAAGTCGAGAAGGCTACATAAAAAGGAAGGCGAACAATTAGCATGGTGGGAACCAGTGACGTTCTGTACATGTATTCTACTATGCACAGTGCATTTCTAATAAAAGAATTATGGACAATGTTTCTTTTCTAGAAAGTGGATAGTCTGAAAGAACTGTGGACGATGTTTCTTTTGTAAAAAGTGGACAGTCTGAGAGCAAACTTTGCAAACGTGATACAAGCGACTATTTGGTACCACTAAGTGAGTTTTATTCCACTTATGATCGTTAAGACAAAATCCGAAGCAGAGTTTGGTACATGGCGCACTCAACAAGTGGTTCCATCATAGAACAACCAATACTAGCCAACACTATTTTAATTGAGCATGTGTGTCAGGGACGGATCCAATGGGAGTGTCGTGAGTGCCATGGCACCCTTCCAAAATTGTAAAATAAATGTTACTACATAATTAACTAAATACACATTGTTGCTATTTTCACACTATTGTTGAGATTACGATGATGTTTAATGCAAACTTTGAACGGTGGTACCCCCAAGCCCATTATTCTAGGTCCGTCACTATCGCGTGTCTTAACTTAACTTAACTAAATCAAATAACCATCAACACAAATACCTACCAAGAAAGTTTTAGTGGATGTGTGTAATATATAAATACACTCTAACTTTTATATCAAATTAAAACGAAATCACTTGGAGTGCAAGAATCACTATATATTGAAACAAATACCTACCACTCTTGAACATCGTTAGCAAATCAACAAATGCCTACACAAAAACAATGATAACTACAAAATTTGTGTTTACAGAAAAAATATAACTAAGCAGCATGAGAAAAAAGATGAAAAAATTATACAAATACAATTTGAACAACGAAAGTAAACATAAAAAAAGTTAGTACATCATGCATAATTAACACGTAAATGACGAAGGGATAACACAATATTTATATATGGCTAAAAACCCAAATATACAAAAGATAAAACTATGTTCACAAAAGTCTAATATTTTAAAATGGCATCGCATGTAATTTCAAAAAAAAGAAAAAAGAAATCATATGTTCCCATCAATCAACTTTATAAATTTCTAGCCCGCACATCGAGCGGGCCACTTTTCTAGTTACTCAAAAAGTATAATACAAAGTACACATCATATTTACATGTTGCTCACACTCCTCTTTGGGAGGGAGGGGAAGAAATCTATGCTAGAGGGGGTCTAATGGGGTGATATATTATCTACAAAAGAGAGAATGAAGTCTCTCTTGTCTTCACTAGTTTCTATGTTGTAGGAGGCCAAAGTCAATTTTGAACCGCATAAGCCAAGAGTGATAAGTAGGGGTGAGGCCCGGATGTTGATAAAAGACTTGGAAGAAACTTTCGCTAATCTGCGCAAGGTCATCTTGAAGCTTAATCCTGACAAGTGCGTCTTTGGAGTTCCTTCCGACGAGCTACTTAGCTTCCTCGTATCTCACAGAGGGATCGAAGCCAACCCCAAAACGATCAAGGGCATCGAAAGAATGCGCCCTCCCCAGACCTCAAGGAGATGCAGCAATTAGTCGGGTTCTTAGCATCACTAGGGAGCTTCATATCAAAATTTGGTGAGCGGGCCCTACCGTTCTTCAAGCTTATGAAAAGGTCTGGGACCTTCGAGTGGACTCTTTAGGCGAATGTGGCCTCTGAGGACCTCAAGAGGTATCTCACGAGACCCCCCCCCCATCATGGTCGCGCCACGCCCTCACGAGCGCCTGCTGCTATACCTGGCGGCCACCCTCCAGACAGCCAGCGTGGCCCTCGTGCTGTAGAGAGAGGAGCGAGTCTATGTCAAGAAGAAACCCGCCGCCCTCAAGAAGGTGCCGCCTGAGCCCGCTCGGACCTTGTCGGCGCTTACCGAGGGGTCGCCTCGGGAGGCTCCAGCCTCTCCTCGGGAGGAACCCGATGCTTCACTTCAGGAGGCCCCTGAGGTGCTACCCAGCAAGCCTTCTAGAGAAGGCGACCAAGACACCACAACTATGCACATAATCGAGCATCATGTGTATTTTGTTAGCACGCTCCTCGAGGAGCTACCACCCGCGCCATCACGGGCGCGCCCGACTGTGGCCCGACCTCTGGGCCCGCTTGCTGCTGGCGTTGGAGCCTCAGGCGGATAGCTGGATCGTGGAGTTCAGGGCCTACCTACTCCATGGAACCCTTCCAAAATAAGATGCAGAAGCAGAGCGCGTGGCCCAACAAGCCACCGCTTAGTGCTTAGGAGATGGAGAGCTATACCACAAGTGCCCCAATGACGTCTCTTTGCAGTGCATCTCAGAAGAGCAAGGGAGCGAGCTGTTAGCTGACATCCATGAGGGGGACTATGGGCACAACTCCTCATGGCGCACCTTCGCAGGTAAGGTGTTCCGCAGTGGGTTTTACTCGCCCATGGTGTTCCGCGACGCCGCAAAGCTAGTCCAGGCCTGCGAAGCCTGCCAGTTCCATGCCAAGCAAATTCATCAGCCCTTTGCGGTGTGGGGGCTAGACATATTGGGCCCCTTCCCCCGCATGGCAGGCTGTTACCACTACCTCTACGTCGCCATTGACAAGTTCACCAACTGGGCGGAGGTGGAGCTCGTGTGCACCATCCCGGCGGACTCAACCATCAAGTTCATCAGGGGCCTCGTGAGCCGGTTTGGCGTCCCCAACCGTATCATCATGAACAACGGCTCCCAGTTTACGAGCGGCCTCTTCAGATTATATTGTGCTAACCATGGAACCCAGATATGCTACGCTTCCTTGGCGCACCCGCGAAGCAACGGCCAGGCCGAGCGCGCCAACGTTGAGGTCCTCAAGGGCCTCAAGACTAGGAGCTTCAAGAAGAAGCTTGAGGCTTGTGGCAGGGGCTGGATGGATGAGTTACAGTCCATGTTATGGTCCATCTGACCACCGCGACTAAGCCCACCGGTGAGACACCCTTCTTCCTCATCTACGGGGCCGAGACGGTCCTCCCCTCGGAGCTCAAGCATGGTTCCTCGCGGGTCCTTGCATTCGATGAGGCACGCTAGGACGACTCACGGGAAACCAATCTTGTGCTCCTCGAGGAGGCCGGCAGCTAGGCCGCCCTTCGCGCCGTGAGGTACCAGCAGGCCTTGCGGCGCTACCACAACCACAACATCCTCCCTCGCACTCTCGAGGACGGGGACCTCGTCCTGTGACAGATCCTCTCTAGGGAGGGCCTCCACAAGCTCTCGCCCATGTGGGAAGGCCCTTTCAGGGTCGCCCATGTTTCTAGGCCAGGCGCTGTGCGCCTGGAGACGGAGGATGGAGTTCCTGCGCAGAACACCTGGAACATCCAGCACCTCCCCAAGTTCTACCCATGACCCTCTCACGTAAGAATGAGGTGGGGTTGTAAATGCCCCGGAGCATCCCGTCACACCGCCCTGCCGAAGCTCCCGCCCACTCCCAAGTGTAAGCCCCTTGCTCTATGTTGGTCGAACGATCGAAAATCGATCATGCCCACACCCAAGTGGAAGCCCCATGCTCTATGTTGGCGAGAAGATCAATGAAGGTGCCGGACGCGCTAGCCATTTTTTTGCTTGTAAACAAGTTTGCAGTTTCTATAAATAAAGACTTTAGTTTTTGCGCTTTCTCTAAGAAACGAGTTTGCTTTTCCTTGCGGTGTTCTGCTAGAGTTCATTCGTTTTGTTAGCCACGCGCGCCCGACGCCTCACTCTTGAGCCTCGTGCGAGTGTGGGCTGGGCATGGTGCTTACACTTGGGTTAGTCCCGGCAGCGTTAAGGGTCGTGGGCCTGCTCCCACATGCACCTCCCCAACAAAGCCTTGGTGTCTAATGTCCTCACGCGATGCTCATGAGCGAGCCAACGAGTACGCGCTGCTCCACCCCCTCCCCGAGAATGTCGCCTCAGGGGTGCTCACTAGCCCAGCACTCGATCCCCAGCCTTGCACAGGCATCGCGTCTGGCATGCCGGTGGCAGGGGAGCTGAGTCCTAATGACATAGAGCATGAAAGCCGGTGTGAAGAAAAAACAAGCATCGGAAGAACACAAATTTTGTTCAGTAAATCACTATGGATTCCGGCAAAATGTTCCTCACGCCCCCACAGGGTTACAATTGAGTACTAGCAGAACAGGAAAAGGGGTGTCTTAAGGAAACGCGTCACGGCTGCCGTCGCCATGGTTGCCATTGTTCCCCTCGGCTCCATGCAGGTCTTTGCCACTGTCGGGGATGAACAGCGCGCCCAACACTTCTACATGATCCTCCAACCATTCCCCGAGGGCATCACGGATCACGTCAGGGACGGGGGCTGTCACGGCCTTGAAGTCGAAGCAGGGGTCAGAGCAGAGGAGATGGCTGAAGATGTGCTTCAGCGCCTCGGCAAGAAGGTCGCGCATTTCCTCTTCGACGAGCTGCCCCAACTTCTACACATGTTGGATTACGGGTTCTGGCAAACCCTTGAGGTTCGAACGCTGGGTGCGCACAAAGATCTCTCTCTCCCTAGCTCGCTCTCACTACGATCTCAAGGCCTAGCTCGCCGAACCCAAAGGAACAAGAGACACGGGGGATTATACTGGTTCGAGCCACCGTTGTGGTGTAATACCCTACTCCAGTGTAGTGTGGTGGATTGCCTTCTAGGCTGATGATGAACTAGTACAAGGGAAGAATAACCTCTTGAGGAGAGGTGTTCTAAAACTCGGAGAGCTAGAGAGTTGGCCTTGGTGGAATGTGTCCAATCCCAGATGAGATGCCTCCCCATGGTGGTGGCTAGTCCTATTTATAGAAGCTGTCGGCGTCTTGGGAACAGGGGTCCCCAGACTTGCCTACCTGCTGCCCACGGCGTGGCTCCACCAGCAGCCCCGTACAACCCATCTTCATCAGCAAACACTCAAGACCCTCGCGAGGGGCCAAGCCACGCGAGGCGGATGACGCAAGACCCCCTCAGGGGCAGCCTCACCAGGCTGGCTCGCGAGGGGCGGAGAGATCAAGGTGAGGGGCACCTCGTGAGGTTTCTGTGATGCAAGCCATGACGACCGAGGCCAGGCGGGCGCTAGGCGGGCGCCAGAGCAGGCAGCGTACTCGTTTCCTCTTTGGTGCTAAAGAGGCAAGCGCAGGTGAGGAGTCCCGAGGCATCAAGCAAAGGTTTCCATATCGGTGCAACAAGACTAAGACCAGCAAGACGGCAGGACGGAGGTCACCATGGAGCCCAAGACAGCGTCACCACCAGAGCCTTTGGCAGGCGAAGACCACCTTTAGTCAGGATAACTTGTACTAGTTGCCTCCCTTCAAATTTGGCTGTTGTTAGATCCCTTCCCGCCTACATTTGGGAAGAGGACCAGGGCCTCTATAAATAGGACTAGCCACCACAGTAGGAGGCAACTGATCTTGGGCCATTCCGATCATCCTCATCCGCACAAGCTCGACAAGCACAAGAGCACCTCTCCTCAGGAGGCGGTTCTTCCCTTGTAACTGTTCATCCTCAGCCCAAGAGGCACTCCACAACACCACACTGGAGTAAGGTATTACACCAGATCAGTGGCCAGAACCAGTATAAACCTTGTGTCTCTTGTTCTATGAGTTCGACGCGCTGAGCTTCGAGATCGCGGTGAGGGCGTGAGCTAGGGGGAGGAGAGATCTTCATGCGCACTCTAGTGTTCGAACCTCAAGGGTTTTGCCGGAACCCGTAATCCGACATTTGGAGAACCAGGTAGTGCGCGAAGCTTTCCTGCCGCCGATCTGCATGCCATCGCTCCACCGCATCCATGGCCGACGCGCGTCGAGCCCGCGCCGAGCGCCGGGCCGTCCTCGCCGCCCACGTCACTTAGACAGCTCCTGTTGGAGGGCCTCCCCGTCGCTCTCCGTCGCCCGCCGCCAACGCCACCACCGGCCCGGCGGGAAACGAGCAACAAGCGTCCTTGTTGCACCCCTCCGTGCGACGAGACGGCCACACCGCCACTCCGTCGCTAACCCCAGCCGGCTCATCGTCTCACCCTCGTTGCGCGCCCACGGACGCGCAGGCCGCGCTGCTCATGGCACTCGAGCTCCTGCACTACCGCCTGGTCGACGACCTCTACGAGGACTAGCTGGACCGCATCGCCGAGCTCGTCGGCCTTGTGGGGATCCCGTCAGACCCTCTTCCGCCTCGCCCTCTGCCAGCTGCGGGCGACGTAGCTCACGGGGCACTCTTGGGGAACGTAGCAGAAATTCAAAATTTTCCTACATGTCACCAAGATCTATCTATGGAGAAACTAGCAACGAGGGGAAGGAGAGTGCATCTACATACCCTTGTAGATCGCTAAGCGGAAGCGTTCAAGAGAACGGGGTTGAAGGAGTCGTACTCGTCGTGATCCAAATCACCGGAGATCCTAGTGCCGAACGGACGGCACCTCCGCGTTCAACACACGTACGGCCCGGTGACGTCTCCCATGCCTTGGTCCAGCAAGGAGAGATGGAGAGGTTGGGGAAGACTCCATCCAGCAGCAGCACGACGGTGTGGTGGTGATGGAGGAGCGTGGCAATCCGGCAGGGCTTCGCCAAGCACCGTGGGAGAGGAGGAGGACTTGGGAGAGGGGGAGGGCTGCGCCAGGGGCAAGGGTGCAGCTCCCATGCGCCTCCCCACTATATATAGGGGTGGAGGGGGATTATTTCTTGCCCTCCAAGTCCATTGGGGCGTTGGCAAAGGTGGGAGGAAAGAAATCCCATCCTTTCCTTTCCCCACCGATTGTTATCCCCCCTTTTTAGGGATCTTGATCTTATCCCTTCGGGATATGATCTTATTCCTTCTAAGGGGGATCTTGGTGCACCTTGACCAGGGGTGTGGGGCCTTGCCCCCACTACCATCGTTCATGTGGGTCCCCCATGCAGGTGGGCCCCACTCGAACCTTCTAGAACCTTCCGGTACAATACCGAAAAATCCCAACATTTTCCGGTGGCCAAAATAGGACTTCCCATATATAAATCTTTACCTCGGACCATTCCGAACTCCTCGTGGCGTCCGTGATCTCATCCGGACTCAACAACATCCGGTAACCACGTATATCTATTCCCTATAACCCTAAGCGCCATCGAACCTTAAGTGTAGACCCTACGGGTTCGGGAACCATGCGAACATGACCGAGATGTTCTCCGGTCAATAACCAACAGCGGGATCTGGATACCCATGTTGGCTCCCACATGTTCCACGATGATCTCATCGGATGAACCACGATGTCAAGGACTCAATCGATCCGTATACAATTCCCTTTTCTAACGATATTGTACTTGCCCGAGATTCGATCGTCGGTATACCGATACCTTGTTCAATCTCGTTACGGCAAGTCTCTTTACTCGTTCCGTAACACATCATCCGTGATCAACCCCTTGGTCACATTGTGCACATTATGATGATGTCCTGCTCGAGTGGGCCCAGAGATACCTCTCCGCTTACACAGAGTGACAAATCCCAGTCTCGATTCATGCCAACCCAATGACACTTTCGGAGATACATGTAGTGCACCTTTATAGCCACCCAGTTACGTTGTGACGTTTGGTACACCCAAAGCATTCCTACGGTATCCGGAGTTGCACAATCTCATGGTCTAAGGAAAAGATACTTGACGCTAGAAAAGCTTTAGCATACTGAACTACGATCTTTGTGCTAGGCTTAGGATTGGGTCTTGTCCATCACATCATTCTCCAAATGATGTGATCCCATTATCAACGACATCCAATGTCCATGGTCGTGAAACCGTAACCATCTGTTGATCAACGAGCTAGTCAACTAGAGGCTTACTAGGCACATGGTGTTGTCTATGTATCCACACATGTATCTGAGTTTCCTATCAATACAATTATAGCATGGATAATAAACGATTATCATGAACAAGGAAATATAATAATAACCAATTTATTATTGCCTCTAGGGAATATTTCCAACAAGCACCTCCACCACCTCCGCACCAAGACGGCGCTCTGGCGCCAAGGTGCGCGCCCCCCCGGCGTGACCCATCGCGTCGGGCGCCCGCGCGAGAAGAAGGAAGCTGCCAATAAGTTCCCCGGTCGTAAGAAAACGCTCCAGTGCCACCGCGACAAGATTGCGTGCCGCCTGCACTGGCGGCGCGCGGACATCAGGGGCAGGCTCCGCATCTGCAAAGGCCCCGGTGGCCACAGCGGGCTGCCGCGCCTTCACTCTGGAGCTGTGCAGCATCGTCTAGCCGGGCATGTTCAAGCCAGACCTGCCTCCTCGCTACGAGGGCACCCCTGACCCTGAGGAGTTCTTGCAGCTCTACGAGCTGAGCATCGAGGCGGCCAATGGCGATGATAAATTCATGGCGAACTGGGTCCCCATGGCTCTCAAGGATGGTGCTCGCTCGTGGCTCCTGAACCTGCCCCGGGCTCGATCTCCTCCCGGGATGAGATGCACGACCACTTCGTTGCCAACTTCCAGGGCACTCACGACCGCCCACCGTCCGCGGGTGACTTGCGCTGCATCAAGCAACAGCCAGGAGAGACCTTGCAGAAGTACATACAACGCTTCAACAGCGTTCGTCTCAAGATCCCCAAGGTGACGGACGAGGCCATCATTTCGGTGTTTTCTGACGGCGTCCGCGACGTCAAGATGAAGGAGGAGCTCGCCATCCACGAGGAGTTATGCACGGCTCTGGAGCTGTTCAAAATGGCGACCAAGTGCGCAAGAGCTGAGGAAGGGCGCCTTTCCCTCCTTGAGCTCCCTGCTACCGACCCAGAGGAGAAGAAAGCCAAGGCCAAAGACGTGAAGCGCAAGGGGGTGGCCGTGCTCGCAGCAGAGCCTGACACGAAGCACGGCTGGGACCATCCCAAGTCGTCCAAGAGTAGCTGTCTGTTCTGCGCCTTCCACAACGTACATAGCTAAGGGAGTCCTGGATTAGGGGGTATCCGGACAGCCGGACTATATACATCATCCGGAGTATTGAAGCGTGAAGATACAAGACTCAAGACTCCGTCCCGTGTCCGGATGGGACTCTCCTTAGCGTGGAAGACAAGCTTGGCGATCCGGATATTATATTTCCTTCCTTGTAACCGACTCCATGTAAACCCTAGCCCTCTCCTGTGTCTATATAAACCGGAGAGGATGGTCCTTAGAAGGCCGATCAGAATTACAATCATACCATCATAGGCTAGCTCTAAGGGTTTAGCCTCTACGATCTCGTGGTAGATCTTCTCTTGTACTACTCATACCTTCAATATTAATCAAGCATGAAGTAGGGTTTTACCTGCATCGAGAGGGCCCGAACCTGGGTAAACATTGTGTCCCTTGCTACCTGTTACCATCAGCCTAGACGCACAGATCAGGACCCCCTACCCGAGATCCTCCGGTTTTGACACCGACATTGGTGCTTTCATTGAGAGTTCCTCTGTGTCGTCACTGCAAGGCTCGATGGCTTGTCTCGTTGTCAAGGACAACATTACCTATGGGGGAGCGTTGGCTGTAGGCCAAACTCTCCGACTTGGCAGTTTCATCATGGCTGCCCCATCGGCGGTTGCGCCGACGATGGCCTCTCGGGTCATCACGCATAACCTTCGCATCAATTCGGAACTTTCTGAACAGATGGATCCGATAGAGCTCTCCTCCCTTAATGAGATCTTGGATCGCATCGCCGCTCTGGGAGTCGCTACGGACTATGACCGGATCGGGCTTAAACCCGGCCAAAGGGACATTAAATCCCCGCCGGCCACCCATGAGATAGCGGTAGTGGAGGAACCACACACGGATTACCCCTCAATTCTGAGGACGAACTATGTCCGGGTCACCGTGCTCCCTGAGCCGGACACCCGCCCAAGGGTATACATGACCCGGATCCCGGACTTAGAATCGGGCATTGGGCCGGAGAAAGTGGGCAGCACCCTGGATTCCGAGCTGTCGGGCTCGGAAGCTCCCATGCCCCTGGGTGCTAGAGCGGATCAGAATCCGGATTCAGCTATTCCCGCCCACACGGACTTAAACCTTCTCTCCCATATCAGGCAAGAGCCCCAGGAGACAGTACATCGTTACTGGGCTAGATTCCTCCTTGCGCTAAACAAGGTCAAGGACTGCCGCGAGGAGGACGTAGTCTCGCTTTTCTGCAAAAACTGCACGAACAAAGGAATCCTTAATGCTATAAGTCGCCGTGACATAGTACACTTTGCGGACTTGGCAACCATAGTACAGAAGTACTGTGCGATGGAAAGCGCCTGGAAGACCCCAAACAGAATTTTGGGATGGTCCGGCTCTCACCAAAACCTTTGTCCGAACTAAATGGGCGAACTCTCGTAAGTCGGCCGATCAAATCCCCAAGAAACCAAAGCCCACCCCAGGGCGGGGAACCGTATTGGAAGAATGGCTCAATGGGCCATGTAAGCTCCACAGTACTCCAGACGCAACACCAACTCATAGCCTTAGGGCATGTTGGATACTCCGGCAGGTCGCAAAAAGTGGCGAGGACCTTCTTGCAAGCCATAAAGGAGAACAACATCCCGCCAACGAACACAATACGGTACTAACAGTCTTCAAGACTTTTGCCTCAAACAATAGGCGCAAGCGAGCTCATCAAAGCTCCGCTGAAATTTGCCGTGTGGCAAAAATAAACCCATGGGACGAAACTGCTATAACTTTCAATGCCAGTGATGAACCTCGATTCCAAACTGTCCGGGCACCGGCTGCTCTGGTCCTTAGCCCAATCGTGGATGGCTTTCGACTCACTAAAGTACTCATGGACGGCGGAAGCGGATTAAACTTGATCTATGTAGAGACACTCGACAAGATGGAAATTGATAAAAGCCGCATTGAACAAAGTGGCACAACCTTCAGGGGAATTATCCCTAGTCGGGAAGCGCGTAAAAGGGAAAATCACACTCGATGTGGTATTCGGCACCCGGGAGAATTATAGGTCCGAAGAAATCACATTCCAAGTGGCTCCTTTTAGCAGCGGATACCACGCCCTTCTAGGGTGGGACGCGTTTACAAGCTTTCAAGATATACCCCATTACGGGTACATGAAACTTAAAATGCCCGGACCCAATGGAATCATCACTCTACCCAGTGATCCGGATGTCTCACTTCGCGCCAAAAACAAGACCGCAGCACTAGCCCTGGAAGCATTATCTGAAGCCCTAGCGGCCGAAGAACTAACAACACTTAGGTCAAACATGGACAGGGACGACGTGATACTCGACAAGCGACCCAAGTCCACCTCATTTAAACCCGCAGACAAGATAGTCAAATTCCAAGTCCATCCAACGGACCCCACGAAGACAGCTCCCATCGGGACACGGTTGAGCCCCGCAATGGATGCCGCACTGCGAAACTTCTTACGCAGAATTGGGATATTTTCGCCTGGCACCCATCGGACATGCCGGGCATCCCACGCAGATTGGCCGAACACAACCTCAATATACTAAAAGGATAAAAACCAGTCAAGCAGACTCTAAGGTGGTTTTCAGAGCCCAAACGACAAGCCATGGGGGAAGAGCTAGCCAAATTACTCAAGGCCGGATTCATCAGAGATATCAAGCATCCGGATTGGCTGGCAAATCTGGTAATGGTACCAAAGAAGGACAAATCCTGGCGCCTATGTGTCGACTTTAAAGACCTCAACAAGGCTTTCCCCAAAGATCCCTTTCCCCTCCCTCGCATCGATCAAATCATCGATGCCACAGTAGGACACGACTCGCTGTGTTTCCTCGACGTATACTCTAGATACCATCAAATAAAAATGGCAGAGTCTGACCAAGCTACAACAACTTTCATAACGCCATATGGCCCTTTTTGCTTCAACACTATGCCTTTCGGGCTTAAAAATGCCGGCGCAACCTATCAACGCATGATTCAAACTTGCCTGGAAAAGCAAATCAGCAAAACAGTGGAGGCATACATGGAAGACGTGGTCATAAAAACAAGACACATCGAAACCCTGATAGATGACTTGAGGCTTACATTCGATAACCTCCGGACATAAGACATTAAGCTGAACCCGGAAAAATGTGTTTCGCCCCTCGGGAAACCGCTGGGCTTCATTGTTTCCAATAGAGGAATTGAAGTTTAATCCGCAAAAACTGAAGCTCTGGCGCAGCTTGGCTATACCAACAGACCTCAAGCACATCCAAACTGGCTGGATGCGTGGCTGCTTTGAGCCGCTTTATCTCCATGTTAGGAGAAAAGGCATTACCTCTTTACCGCCTTCTCCGGCGCACCGAACACTTCGTGTGGACAGATGCAGCCGCGTCCGGACTGGATGAAATAAAGACCTTATTGGCCAGTAATCCAGTCCTAACAGCGCCAAATATCGGCGAAACTATGCTGCTGTACATAGCCGCAACACATCAAGTTGTAAGCCCAGTGCTCGTCGTCGAAGAGAGGTTGACGGACACAAATTCCCGCTCCAGAAGCCGGTTTATTACGTATCCAAGGTCCTCACCCCATGCAAATCCCGATACCCACACTATCAAAAAATAGCATACGCGGTCTTCATGGCATCCCGGAAGCTACGACACTACTTTCAAGAGTGTTCGACACGGTGGCCTCCGGTACCACTCAATGACATAATAAATAACCGCGATGCTACGGGCCAATTGCTAAATGGGCCATCGAGCTCCTTCCGCTTGACATAACATACAAAACCACGGCGGGCCATCAAGTCGCATAATATCGGCTGACTTTGTCGCCGAATGGATGTAAGTTTAACTCCCTAAAGAGTACGGTGCGATTTAACCGGATCATGCACTTCGACGGCTCTAAAATGCTAGCCGGATTGGGAGCAGTGTAGTCCCGACGCCTCCCACCGAGACACGATCCAAGAATCCTCCAAATATTATACACAGACTCCAACAATGCGGCAATATGAGGCTCGCTGCCTACGCCTCCGGATGGCGTCTCTATGGGCATTCAACGCTTTGGAAGTGCGCGGGGATTCAAACCTCGCGATATCACAAATCAACGGAGACTTCAATGCCAAGGATCCGAAAATGGCGGCCTACCGTAATGCCATCCTCAAAATGTCAGCTCAGTTCGAGGGGCTCGAATTCCACCATGTGGCTCGAGAAAACAACCAAGCGGCAGATGTCCTCGCCCGCATCGGCGCTAAACGCGACACTATCCCACCTAACATATTCCTCGAAAGGCTGTTCAAGCCATCCGTAGTATGGGAAGGGGAGTCCGGCAATACTAGCACGGATCCGAACACACCCCCAGATTCCGAACCATCAGACATAATCGGAGGCTCCACCACCGAAATAACATCTTCGGCCCACTGGACCGAGCCTTTCTTGGCCTACCTAAATAGGCAGGAGCTCCCCGACGACCAAAATAAAGCACGCTGCATTGTCCGACGTTCTAAAGCTTACAAAGTGCATGAAGGGGAACTCTACAAGAAAAGTGCGACCGGAGTGCTCCAAAGATGCATCTCCGAAGAGGAAGGGCGGCAACTCTTGGCTGAAATCCATGCCGGACTGGGCGGACACCACGCCGCGGCTCAAGCACTTGTCAGCAAAGCCTTCCGTATAGGCTTCTATTGGTCGACGGCTCGAGCAGACGCACAGGACCTTGTCCAACACTGTGTGGGTTGCCAGCTCTTTGCCAATCAGAGTCATATGCCCCCTACCGCTCTCCAAACAATCTCCATAACTTGGCCTTTGCGGTCTGGGGGCTAGACATGGTCGGACCCCCTAAAGGGGGAAGCCATGAGAAAAAATACTTGTTGGTCATGGTGGACATGTTCACGAAATGGATAGAAGCCAAACCAGTCAAAACGGCCGAATCCGGACCAGTAATAGACTTCATATCCGGGGTCGTACACCGGTACGGTGTCCCCCACAGCATCGTCACTGATAATGGCTCCAATTTCACAGCCGATGAAGTGAAAAATTGGTGCGGCAAAATGGGCATTAAGCTCGACTACGCTTCCGTCTACCATCCCCAGACAAACGGCCAGGTCGAACGGGCAAACGGTCTCATCAGGAGCGGCATCAAACCAAGACTAGTGTGATCCTTGACAGAGTCGGATACGCACTGGGTCAAGGAGCTCGACTCCGTACTATGGGGGCTGCGGACCACGCCGAATCGCACCACCGGATATACACCATTTTTATGGTGTACGGCACGGAAGAAGTATTACCCTGCGACATAATACAAGATTCACCACGCGTACGCATGTACGAAGAGAAGGAAGCCGAGTTAGATCGGCAGGATAACTTGGATGCCCTGGAGGAGGAGCGCGATGTCGCAAAAGCCCGCCTCCGTGATTCTATCAACAGAGGCTCGACGATACCAAAGCAGAGAAGTGCAGGCCAAAACTTATAATATTGGCGAGCTCGTTTCACGCCCACCGGAGAAGAAGAAGGACAAGCTCAAACCCAAGTGGAAGGTCCTTCGTCATTGAAAAAGTTCTCACCGAGGAGCGCATCGCCACGTAATGCATCCAAGAATGCACTCGAGCCGAACCCATGGAACGCGACCAGACTCCAGAGATTTTACGCCTAGCGTCGAGCTAAGTGTTCGTCTCCTTACCCCTTCCTTTTTAATTATGCTCCCTCCCTTTATCCTTTCTCGACCTTTTTTCCTCTTCACACAAAGTATTTAATACAGTACAGACTCCCGGATCCTTCCGGCCGCACTATGTGTGTAATTAATACCTGGGGGCTTCCTATACGGAAGCTAAAAATAATTACTCTAATGGCTTTTGCCCATCACATATGCGATTCTTTTCCATATGTGCCTTTTCTTCACCATTATATGCAACGATATGACTTAAGATGTTGCCAAGCTGGGTAGCTCGGCTCTTGTGTTTATGCCCTACGCCCTGCTAATCTGCTAGGCATAAGGGAGCGCCTGCGATTGTTAATGCCAGTTCAGCCGATGTGTACCTCAGATCTGGTGAAGCCGAAAGCTAGCTTCCTTAAGAGAATATTTGGTCGGTGAACAAAAGATGTATTCGTTTATTACTATGTCAATCCCCAGAAATTTTGTATCATGCGCCCTTGTTC